>BHFT01019277.1:0-32948 GCA_004320025.1 Laticauda laticaudata
CGCTTCCCCCGCGCCCCTTCCTTTGTGCTCGGGAGAAGAGAGTAAAATTGCAGTTTGCGGTCGAATAAACGTGCCGGAGTGCGGGAAGAGGGAAGGAGGGAGGGAGGGGGGGGGAAGGATAATGTTCACGGTTCAAGCACATTTAACATTTTCAAGGTGGCTTTTTTACGTTTCTCCTGCTACTTGGGTCTTCACAATGAAACCAGGTGATCATTCCTGGAGGAATATCTATCTAGCTATCTATCTCTTCTTTTTTCCTGCCCTGTAGATAAAGGGTGGGAAGGCAAGTTCAAGAAATTTGAATAAACAATCAAACTTCCAGACTCTGAATTACCTCCTGCCTTCCAAGATCACAGCTTAAAGTTCAGTAGGAAATCCTTTCCTTTGTTATTTATTCACAACAGAAAATCCACCACCCGAGGAGGACAATTTAGTGTGACTCCTGGTCCCAAGGATTTGCCTGCCCCAGCTACGTGTGAATACAATGGAATTGTAAAAATGGGGACTACTATGTGTTTAAACTGTGCGTGGAACAGAAATTTCATTTATTTGTGCTGATGTGGTTGGAGAATACATAAACCATCTGTCTGAACCATTGCTCCCCTTGGTTCCCCCTATAATTATATTGATAAAGAAAAATAAGTTTTGTTGGAAGCATTGGAAAATATTGAAGGAGCTCGAATAACCATCAACAGGATTTCAGTAGCAGAGTTTCCTGCTCAAGTGCCTCTAATATTATCCGGCCTAAATGGAAGTCGTCCAAATAAGTTGGACTACAGTTTCTGGCGTTCTGTGTGGCTATGCTGGGTACGGAGAACAGGAATTGTTTTACTGTAATCTTAACTGAAGGTCAATGTGGAGGAGCAGGCTGCTTAGCAAATTTCAGGAATTGGTGCTGCCTTCTTTCCCTTCCATTTGAACCTTTTCCCCAGAGTGTACTTGGCGGGAGTTGCCAATAAAGCAATCTTATCATAGGTGTGGAGGAGAATGGAGGAGGCGTGTTTTGGAGCTCTTCCACTGGCAGCAAATTGAGTATATAATGGACAACAAAAGGCATTTTTCCTTTAGAAGGAGCGGATGGGCCAAAAGAGAGGAAAAGAAGTATATATGTAATATAAAGACAGACAGACAACTCTACAAGGGCTTCCATACAAAGTTTCTTGATTGGTTTACTAGGCATCCTCAAATATAACTCACAGTTATGTCGAGATCCATCTAATGTCCAATTTTTTGCATAGCTGACTTCATAGTGTAAAAGAATAGTGATCTTTCATCCCATAACAAAGGAGCAAGAGTACCTCTTGCTCCTTTGTTATGGGATGAAAGTACCAGCACACTGCTGGGGTCCAGGCAAGAGTGAAGGAACCTCCCCCAACCCAACCAAGGGTCAATTCAATGACCAATCAGGATTACAGATGTGACCACATGACATGGACTACATTTCCCATGATGCCTTAACTACATTTACCATGAGGCATTCTCTCAAGGGGACAGCTCTCAATTCTAACTTAACTAACTCAATTCCCATTACCTATATGCTGTCTGGACAGCACAATATAGAAATGAAATTTCCAGTGTTGGAGCATTCACAACTTCTGGAGGCAAGTTGTTCCAGTGATTAATTATTCGAACATAAGCATAAGAAAGATGTATGATGGTAATAATATAGAGCATAGTATATAGATAATAATAGAGCAATCGGTCATAGTATTTGAATGGTAATAGTATAAAATATATTGAATAGCATTATATAAATTATAGTATACAGAATAGTAATCATGTAGTAATTATAGCAATGGTATAAAAATAATCGCTTTTATATATACATTTAAAAAAATTAAACATCTCTCCAACCCTTCTGGAGAGGTACAAAGAAATCATCTGCCCAGGGTCAGTGGTGTTGTGTCTTATGTCTGGATCAGTCTAATTCCATGAAGGCGAACTTATGGCATGCATGCCACAGGTGGCATGCAGAGCCATTTGTGCGAGCACGTGAGCCCCAGCCAAACTTATCTGCAGTGTGCATGTGTGTGCCTCTCAGCTGATTTTCAGTCCGTTTGAGGCCATTTTCGTCCTCCCAGAGGCTTGAGGGAAGCCTCTGCAGCCTCGGGAGGCCAAAAAATGGGCCTTCCGGAAATCCTGGGAGTGCCGAAACAGGCCCATTTTCAGCCTCCCAAGGCTGTAGAGGCTTCCCTCGAGCCTCCGGGAGGGCGAAAACAGCCTCAAAAGGACCAAAAAATAGCTAGGAGGCGCATGCATGCACAGTGCAGGTAAGAGGGTGGGGCAGTGGGTTGTGTGTGCATGCACGGGGTGCGCATTGCATTGTGGGTGCCAGCATGCATGCGTTTTCAGCACACCACAACAAAAAGGTTCACCATCACTGGTCTAATTGGTACAGTTTAAATAGAGCCCACGACAAACGCCTGGTTGGAACATTGAATATATGTTTTTGCTTTATCAAACATAAGTCCGCTTTCATAGTTTTGAACTGCTTCTTCCTCGAGGCCCAAGGGGATCTTTGGCTAGTTACCAAGTCTGAAATCTGGTCTTGGCAAAGAGGAAGGAATGCGCAAATCATTGTGGGAAGAGTTCAATCCTAAGAAGGAAGAAAAGTTGAGAAGAAACTCGAAATAACCCTGCCTTGATTTGCTTGGTACGAGATGGATTCGTGAGAAAATCTTGATAGAGGTTTTCAAAGTGCCTGTTATTCTTTCCAGTAAGAATAAAGAGCATTCCTGAAATCTTGATTGTCAATTTTTTGGCCCTGTTTACCTCAACGGGCTCTCATCTCTTCACATCTTGTGAAAAATACTTGAGGATGTTAATTTTACTCCACCCATCTGATGGCTGGTTTGCTTGTTTTCTTTACAGCTTGCCCACAGCATTCGACTGCTACTTGAATACACAGGAACATCTTATGAAGATAAGTTATACAGCTGCGGAGAAGGTTTGTGTGCCTTGCTGAATTTCATTTGTACTCCATCCTGTTTCCTTCTGTGAATATAACTTATTGAATGTAATTATTAGCTCTTCATTCAAAAGAAATTGCATTCATTTCTAGCTTCTGAGTATTCCCAAGAATGTGAGAAACTTATTCTTGTTCTACATAAAGGTTAGAGTAGAAGAAAAGCAGAGTAAATTATTTCAACATTCCTTAAGTTACCTAAGATAGGATGGTACGCACAATAATTAGATGGAGCTGTTCATTGAAGGCTGGGCTGTTATACAACTGTTGTATTGGAACTTTTCCAGATAATATCTTTAGTGCAATATTATGGGCCTCTTTCCAAAGCCATTAACTTAAGAAAATTTTCCTTTCTATCACAACAGTCTCCTTATATCTGTTCAACATCTCAGGCAGCTTCTTTTGGAATATGTTGCTGTTAGAACTGGGTTCATCCAGATTGTCATCTCATTAGGGAGACCTCTGGCTCATAATAATGTTTGGGTGCCTTTTCAGTAAATGATTCTAATATACCTATCCCTTAGCTATTTGCTGCCAAAAATTGTATAACTGGGGGAGCATGCAGAAATAATAATTTTGTTCAGCATTGTGCACATGTCATGCTCTTGAGTTGGCTTTAGGTGAGTCCTATTGAGTATAATAGTGATCTTCTAATGAAAGTTGCAGGTCAAGGATGTTGCATAATCTTTATTGTTACAATTGCAGGCTTCTAATCCAGGAGAATATCTCCATTTATCTCTGCTTATTCTTGGCCTCTCTCTATATATACTTGGATGCCAAAACGCTCGAGGGCTTTACCTGTTTCCCATTCCTTCTCTCTCTAACCTTGCTCTTTTGCACTTATGCTCATGCGCTGCTCTGGAAGATTTCTTTGTTTTACTTGCAAGTTACTTTCAGGTCAACCTTAGTATGATAGGTATTAAAAGATGTGGGAGAGATTTTGGTGTTATAGGATATTCTGCCATAGCTTGAGGTGCTTCCTCCCTTCCACCTTTTATATATGATGTTGGGCTTACACATCCGAGAAAGATTAGTTTTTAATGTATAGGAAAACAATACAAAGGTTTGGCACTTGGAGTTACTTTGTAGCTTTGGTGTTCTCCACTTCAGTCCCTCATTGCAGTATTGGATTATAGCTTCTGGATCTCCATCTAATGAAATGTATGTCTAGAATTAGCTTTTGATTGGCTCCCCAGGTGATTTCTTTGGCAGTGGTCATGGTTGGTCATCATTTAGCTAACATTTGCATTGAATTACATATTACCTGTGTTTCCCCAAAAATAAGACCAATTAATTTTTGCTCCAAAAGATGCGTTGGGGCTTATATTCTGGTTAGGTCTTATTTTCAGGGAAACATGGCACTAATTGCGGCCATCTGGCTGACAATCTTAACTGGGGTTTATTTTTGGGGTAGGACTTACATTACGAGCATCCTGATAAATCATGCTAGGGCTTATTTTGCAGTTGGTACTTATTTTCAGGGAAACATGGTAGCATATACACATGTATATATGTATATACACATGTATATCCCATCTGTACACAACAAAAACTTTTTTGTTTTTGTTGTATCTGCAACTTTTTTCTGCAAAAAAGTTGTCTGCAACTTTTAACTGGCCAAAATGGTGATTCATAGGACAAAACCTTTTCAATCAAGGTACCTCAAACGAGCTAACTTACAGATGCTGGGACCCATTATTCCTGTGGGAATAAAATTTTGGAAAGTTCTTGCCATTTAATACCATTGTGCTGCTGTTGTGGTCATGTGATCCTTGTTTACATTGTTCTCTGACATCTTCCCACAAGTCAATAGGGAAGCCTGGGAAGTTTGTAGGAAGAAGGGGGGGGTCAATGGGAATCGTATGATCAAAGCAGCAAGTCTGAACAGGCTGTTCCTATTGGTAGCCACCCTGTATTACATCAGCACCAAATTCTCTTTTTCAAATAGGACTTCTAAATCTGAGAAATAAGACAACTGTAATTATTTATTGTGCCAAATATTTATGGGGTTTTCCATTTGTGCAGCTGGGCAGAATGATTTCTTCATGTGGCTTGATCTTGCCAAATTGTTTCCTTGAAACAACTTGTAGAATGTTACATGATGTTCTGGGGAATATTCTTGGTATGAAACCGAGAATTAAGATGACCCACAGAAGTCTCACAATATATTTAACTGGGCCAGCTAAAGACTTAATGTCTGTTAATAGCATGCTAAGCTTGGATTGCTTACCTCTGTTAATTTTTGTTTTGTGAGTTGATGTGTTATATAAACCTAGTCCATTTAATTACCTTATGGTTCAGTGCAATGGACTTATTCCGAAAATTGGATTAATTCAGTAACCAAGCTGTGTGTATCTTGCAACCAATCATTGAATGGCTGAGGTAATGGAGGAGTGGGGATTCAAAAAGTTTGCCTAAACTTGTCAGTAGTTGGTATAGTACTTGCTATAACTGGGTCAGGAAAAGCATGCACTTTTTGCATTTTCTAAAATTGATTGCTTTTTCTAGTGAAAGGTAAACTGTTTGCATATGATTTGAAATTTCTGGTTGTCTGAACTTTCTATCTCCCATTTCTTACCAGCTCCTGACTATGATAAAAGTAAATGGATTGGTGAAAAAGAAAAATTGGGGCTGGACTTCCCTAATGTAAGTAATAATATATAATAGTTGGAAGAATATCTTAATCTGCTGTTTTCTATGGTATTCATATATGGGGACATGAATAAAGAGGATAGCTGATGGGGATCAATCATGTGAAAGCCTAATACTGCAAAGGTTTGTTCTTAAGTAGTTCATTCTGTTTATTTTCCAGCTTCCGTACTTAATTGATGGCAAGACCAAATTGACACAGAGTAATGCTATTCTCAGGTACATCGCACGCAAGCACCATCTGTGTACGTATACCTGAGCTCTTTTGGAAGCCGAACTGGCTGATTAAGACCTGTTTCTGCTGCCCAGCATTTCTCATCTCTCTATACAAGGGGTGTCAAACTCGATTTCATTGAGGGTTGCATCAGGGTTGTATTTGATCTGAGGGGTGTGTGGCTGGGAGGCGTGGCCAGCATGACATCACTTGTGTTGGAGGTGCCTATGGTGGCCCAAGCACTCTGTCAGTGAAAACTGGCTCCCAAACTCTGTTTTTGGCTCAATGGCCTCCTGCAAACATCTGCCAGCAAAAATGGGGCTTGGGGGGGGCCCACACATGACCCTCACCAGCATCGTTTTCAGGTGGGATGGCCTCCTGCAACCCTCTGTCAGAGAAAACAGCTTGGGAGGGCCATGCGTAGCCCTCCCAAGCTCCATTTTCGCTGGCAGAGGCACCATAAGCTGGTCCTTTACTATTTCCAGGACAGCCCCGGGGACCAGATCTAAACACCCTGTGGGCCGGATTTGGGCCCCAGGCCTTGACTTTGACACCCTGTCTAAACTATCTGCAGGTGGTGAAACTGAGGAAGAACTTATCAGAGTGGACATGCTGGAGAATCAGGTGATGGATTTCCGTATGGCTTTGGTGATGATTTCCTACAATCCTGACTTTGTAAGTTGAGTCACCTTCATTTCCATTTTCTAGTAAACGGGAATAAAGAACTGATGCCATGTAATGCTGTACAAACTAAATACTGGATCCAATTATAATATAGAAAACATAATTACTGGGTGTGTCTCTGAAAGTATCTTGTGGCAAGTGTATAAAAGTGATAACCATATGTCAATATCTGTGTCAATTTTCTGGGAATCAAGATGGAGAGGGTTTTTTTTTTAAGGGCAATTGTCTGTATTCAGGCATTAAAGAATTTAGAAAGATCTACATGTGAAATCTACAAATATAAAGCTTCCAGTTCATGATGTTGATCTTTGCACACACTTCCATATTAAACTTAGATATCTGCTGTTATTTGAAATCAATCTGTGAGTATCTGCATAGGGGAATTGTGTTGTGTGTTTGCATAATGCTCCAAATAATAAACATGTCAACTAGCTCTCTATAGGTTAAAATGCAAAATAGTTTTCCTTCACTTTTCAGAATAATTGTTGTATAGATATGAATTACATTTGCAACAATTTATTTTAATCCTTCCTGCTCACGTTGCACATATTGCTGAAGTGGTTGGACTGGAAGAAATATATTTTATGTGATCCAAAGATACTGTCAAATATACTGTAATGCCATCAGAATGTAAGGAGCTTCCTCTGATGGTTCTTGAATGGAGCATGTCAAATTCCATAACTGTTGAATAGAAACCAGCAACAGTTTCAGTTCAGTTTTTTTCTGCTTGCTTGCTTTGCAGGAGAAACTCAAGCCTGGATATTTGGAGCAGTTACCAGGGAAACTGAAACTCTTCTCCCAGTTTTTGGGGGATAGAAAGTGGTTTGCTGGGGATAAGGTATGTGCATAGCCATAACTGGGTATCTTTGGGCAGGTCTGATCTTTTTGGTAACTCACTATTGATTTTTTTCCCCCAGATCACATTTGTGGACTTTCTCATGTATGATGTACTTGATCAAAACCGCATGTTTGAACCCAAGTGCCTTGATCAATTCAAGAATCTTCAAGATTTTCTGACCCGTTTTGAGGTTAGCTTTGGCTTTGTGAAATTTGCTGGCTTGTGGATCTTGTGACTTAATTTTGTGGGTTTTGGCAAGAACTAACAGATTAATCTTTTGGCTAGATTGGATGCCAAAATTGGCATAGGCAGAAATGTATGAAAAATACCATCCTGATGGTATGGACTCCTGTCCCTTTAGTATACGAAATAAGCACCAGAGGTACCTGAATAAGTACCTGGTGGTAGATTCCCTTCCATACTTTTATTTAATGTACATTTTCCTATGATGTACTGGTTGCTAATGGTGCAAGGATTTTAAAGTATACCACCAAATGGCAAAACTCATAATTGGTATACATGTGTGATAAGTAAAACAGTACCATAACTGAATGATTTCAGAAGGTGCAGGTGGGAAATCTACTGGCCATCTGTGTAAATGCAGTTCCTTTTTAGCTCTCCCCAAGCCCCCCAAGACTATGGATTTAAAATAATGAGTAACTATACAAAATGAAACAAAGGTTTCTCCTCCAAGTCTCGGTGGAAAGCAAAATACAAGTGGCACTAAATCTAGCAGCCATTCCCTAATTCATAGTTCCTCAAGCTTTCTAGCTTTGCGGGGAGGAGTGTGGGGAGGGGATGCAGCATGTCACCTGTTTGAAGTGCATGTACAACATGTTCACCCTCTACTCACACAAGTGAGGATGAATTCGTGCTTGCTGGCCACAGCCACTTCTGTGGCCTGTGGGATTAGGGACCCCTGCCCGAACTGATAGTTTCAAATATTTTGGACTTCATCCCCATCATCTTTCCCAACCAGGCATGGCAGCGGAGGTTGAAGGGAAAAAGCATGTGGAGGGTACTACATTAATGTGGCTTCATCTAAAATGGGTCTCCAATCTTGGCAACTTTAAGTCTGGCAGACTTCAACTCCTAGAATTCCCCAGCCAACAAAGCTGGCTGGGGAATTCTAGGAGTTGAAGTCTGCCAGGATTAAAGTTGTCAAGGTTGGAGACCCCTGAACTAAAATGTATTTTTAGTGTAGAAGAAATGAGAGTGGTTGCCTGGATGGTGGGTTTATTGGGTGGTTGGTAGGACTGACTCCTTGAGTTTTTGGCCTATTTAACAGTTTCTCTCGATCTAAATATTTTTTTTGTCTGCATCCTCAGGCTCTGGAGAAAATTGCTGCTTACATGAGTTCCAGCCGCTTTATGAAAACTCCAGTTAACAATAAGATGGCCAAATGGGGTAACAAGAAAACATAAAATAAAAAAAAAATCTTTGTTGCTAGATGAGATACCCCCTTTTTTTTGATAAGAAAAAGAATGGTCTCTCTGTAGAATTGTGATTCAAATGTTTAGGTATTTGCAACGCAGTAGTGCTCAATAAAGTATCTTGGAATTACTTGGTAATGTTGTCATGTTTGATACACTATCACATACTTTTGACTTCTAGTCTCTCACACCTCCTGCTTTATCTCTGTTTTAATGTAATTCACATGAAGGTGCCTTTATGAAGAACTTCTTTCATGTCTGCTCAAAGCTGATTGGCTGTTGGCCTTTGGCTAAAATGAGAACAGCACAGAAGAAATATAAAAGGCTTTTATAATTATAATATAATTTTATTTTCCATTGTATATGAGAAATATTTAAATAAGCTCGATTAAACAAAATAAGTTAGATTAACATTAGCAGTATTAGAAAACTGAATTCTGATTTATTTAAAGTACATTCCTGAATATTGAATCATGAGTCAATTGTCCAATTTGTTTTGCAAATCAAAAATTTACAAGCTGTCAAATCCTGAGATTAATATCACATGAATACACATGCACAATTTGGAATTAAACAGTTACTTTCATAGAAGGGAAGTTCATTGATTATTTTTTAAACAATCACTTCATTTTTCTGTTCAACTTCTCTACCATGTTCTAGCATAAATCAGTGAAAATATTTCTAAACTGACAAATGGAGAAATTAAAGAAAACTCAATATACTCATATTCATAATATACTCATAAAATGGTATATTTCAACCAGTAAATACACAATTTTCTTCATTTCTAATGCAGAAGTGTGAAAGAGCATCAGAAGGAATGAACAACCTGACTCTTCTAATTCCAAGCAATTTTTTCTTGTCCTCAACTATGTTTGCATCTAATGATGAAAGTTGGAAAGTAGGTGAATACTCTTAAGAGGAGCCGTGGTGGTGCAGTGGTTAGAATGCAGTACTATGAGCTACTTCTGCTGACGGCTGCTGCCTGTTTGGCAGTTCGATTCTTACCAGGCTCAAGGTTGACTCAGCCTTCCATCCTTCCGAGGTTGATAAAATGAGGACCCAGATTGTTGGTGGCCATATACTAACTAAACTGCTTAGAGAGGGCTGCAAAGCACTGTGAAGTGGCATATAAATCTAAGTGCTAGTGCTAGTGCTATTATCCCTATCCTGAAAGCCATAGTCCAGTAATAGAAGAGCATGTCACCACTGTAATAACAGCCCTTTACAGATGTTCCTGAGATCATTCAAAAATGGTAAGCATGTTGCTTGCTACAGCATTTACAGAAGCATCTTAAAGCCCTCTTGAAGACTATTCTTAAACACAGCAATTACAAACTAACTGGAAAATTAGTGGACTGAAGATTACCGTGCAGCTAATAACATTTTCAGTGAGTTGTGCCATTGATGCAGTGATGATTTCTTCAAAATAAATGATGAAATGGTTTGGGAGATCTGCAAATGCTAACGCTGAGAACCATTACTGTGAAGAGAAGCATAGAGATCAAACCCTAACTTAGAAAAACTAGCCATTTAAAAAAAAAATTACACCGACCTAATGGAAAATTACAATGGGGTATGATTAATTTCACCTTGGTATGTGAATTCTGAATTCACTATTCTGCAGTTCCCCAGCCTGTGGGGAACTCTCTTAAGTAAGATACTTGAAGAGCTCAGGATTATGTACTGTATGGAAGTAAACACACTTTTATCCTCAGCAATATTGTAGTGGGTGTGCTTAATAAGAGACTAAATAAGGCCATTTATTAAATTTCAAACAGAAGTGAGCACCCTAAATCTAGAAATTTATCAATGGTTGGTTAGTGTTTTGCTGCTTTGCACATGAAATAACTTCAGTTTTCCAAAAATATATATTGTATCACTTTTTTCCCAAGGTAAATAGTTGATCTGGAAGAATACTATATATATGCTTCTTCATCAGAACAATGAAAGTGTTATCTTTGAAGAAATGTTTTTTTTGTACTACAATTGTTTAGATAGAAGTATCCTTGACAGAAAGTACAATAGCGCCCCTGATTAGAAAATATCTAAGGTTGGATTCAAGCTGCCTCACTTCTCTTTAACAATCATTCTCTTGTAACAATCTGCTTATAAAACATTGCGAGCAGAATATTACTCTTTGATCCCTTGTGCTTATTGTACAATTTTATTTCACAATACTATCTCATGAGTTTATGATATTAAGAGTAAGATGCCGGGAAATGAATGGCAAAAATGATCCCGTGTTAAATTATGCATTTGGTGTGACTATCATGATTTGCATATAGGAGTGCATTTATAACAACTGAGCCTTGTTCTTTTAAATTACGCAACCAGATTTCCTTATAGATGAAGTAAAATTATGTGCTAATTTATCATGTCTTTCTTAGCTAAATCTATAAAAAAACAAGGAATAAGGAGTAATTTACATGTGTATAGAATGATGCCAATCCATCTTTGTAGCCATCTTTGGATGGTTAAATCAAAGTACTTTACCCTGTTTCTGTTTCGGATGTGTTAAGCAAAAACAACAACAAAATACCCAACTTTCTGCAGGACCATTCCCAGCTGGCCATTTGCAAGCCCTGAAGATGGGCTTGCATTCCCAGGCACAGGCTTTTGAATGTCCTTGATGTGGTTATTTTAATTGCTGCTTGTTTAGTTTTCATCATAGGTGCTGGTAAAGTACTTAATTTTTGTTACTTTTTTGAACTGCTCCTAGCTCCCTAGAATGACTATGATAAGAGACATGTGGGTACATAAATTGAATGCTGATAAATGAATATTTGAAGCTCAGGGTTGAAATGAGGGATCTTGTGCTCTCTTTTCATTATCCAAACTAGGTAGCTAGTTAGCTAATGAAACGTCTGCAAGAAGATAACCAAGCTCAGAGAGCACCAAGGTTCCCTCATAAATTGAATGAATAAATGAATAATAAACAAACAAACAAATCTATAAATCCTGCTGTTCTGTGGGGGAAATGAGGACTATGTGCTTATTGTTAAGGCACATCTTTCTTTTAATTCCCCCCACCACCATCACAATGCTCCCAGAAAGAGTCCATTCCATTGGCAGAAGGTCTCATCTGCCAAATCGCTGGTGGGCTTCAGAGGCCAATTCCTTTTTGAATGGACATCTCCTGTCTATGGTATTGATCATATAAAAATCCATGGTTCATCGGCAGCCTGTGCAGACGGCAGCACAATCAGACAGTGGGGAAGAACGGACCAGTCCGGGAGTCTGGAGAGGACTCAGATGAGGGTCCTGCATCCAATGCAGAAATGGGGCCAGGACCATCTGGGACTAGTGTGCTGACTCTGGAGCCTCCAAAGCCTGGCAGCAACAAGGCAAAGGAACCAGGGGAGTCTGTTCCCAGTGCGCGTGTGCGCAGAGCTGCTAGAAGGCAAGAGCAGCTGAAACAAAAGGGGAGACTCGGGAGTAAGGCTGGGAGGTGATTGCCCTCCCATAAGGTATAAAGGACAGGCAAAGATGACAAAACCTTCGCAGGAAGCAAAGTCATTTGTTTGGTTCAGATTCATTCTTGAAACTGTGTGGACTTTGTACTTCGGTTGGTTTTTTATAATTCATTTGGCACTCTAGCTGTTGGCAGCAATTCAAACGAAAGAAAGGTGGGTGCTTATCTCAAAGGGACTGTTTGGGACTCATTACTGGCTGGGAATGAACATAATTCCCAGCGCTGAAATAAAACAAGAGTTGTTTCAAATAATCATGTGCTTAATTATGATCTTGGGAAGCCTTGGTCAGAACAGTTTTAGTTGTTCCTTCATTCAGTGGTGTCATTGAAGAAAAGAGGGAGATTGAATTCCAGTACAAAGCGTCATTGACAATATGGTAGCATACTGTATTTTTTCAGCAGGTATGCTGAGATTGAATTGATGATCAAGATTTCAACATTGTCTTACCTACAGTGGAGATTTAACTCCTGCAAGCATTGAAAACACTTTTCTTCCCTCTTCCGGGCAGACCATTTTCAGTTCTTCTTGGCTCATCGACAGTAGCTGTCTACCATTTAAGATGCCAAGGGATTTAACCGTGCTGTTGAAATAACCAAAAGGTGCATATGTAGTCAAATCAGCCACTCTTGAGGATTTCTGAAGAAGAAAGCAGCGTTGGACCTGATTCTATATGTTTTGTTTATTGGGCCATGTTACAGTGCATCCTTTTTATTGTTGAAAATAAACAATCTGGGTTTCTCAACCATTCTATGTAGTCAGAGTTGAAAATGGTTGCATGACTGAGAACTGGAACATGGCCCTTTCTAGTTCTGACACTTTATCTGCGAGCTGCTTGACTGTAAATGTGGAATCTGGTCTTTCCTGTATAAGTTAGCATTATCATATTCACCTTCCTCTATTTTTGCTTAAAAGCAAAAGAGAAACCTACAGTTTCTGTAAACTATCAGCACCTAGAATTATAACTCCAACTGGACATCTTTGGTCATAGTGATAGTATGATTTCTGGGATTAGTAGCTGCAGTACATCTGCATGAAAGTTAAGTCTCGGGGACTAAACAGAGTTGAAAGTGAAGAAGGAGTTTACTACTCTACACAACTCTTAATGCCTTCAGTCCGATCTAGGTATAGTATATAAAATCATACATTGCAATATCCTTCCTGTCAATGAATACTTCAGCTTCAATGATAACAATACAAGAGCAAACAATAGATACAAAATCAAGGTTAATTGCACCAAACTTGATTGCAGGAAATACGACTTCAGCAACAGAGTGGTCAATGTCTGGAATATTCTACCTGACTCTGTGGTTTCTTCCCCAAACCCCAAAAACTTTAACCTTAGACTGTCTACTATTAACTTCACCCCTTTCCTAAGAGGTCTGTAGGGGGCATGCATAAGCGTCTCTGTCCTATTGTTTCTTTTATTTTTCTTATATGTACCCATGTATTAATAACGATGTTTTTATTTATACCTATTATCTTGTAAGCAATTGACAAACCAAATTAAAAAAAACTCTTCATCCCACAGATATAAAGTATTAGAACAAACAAACCAGTCATGACCAGAATCAGATTTCTTGGACTAGTTATTAAAATGACACCTACATCTTGGAAAAACCTTTTGTCCTGAGCCAAACTGTGACTTCTGCTGGTGAGGAACTTGGCTGGATATAAGTGAAATGTGTTGAAACCTATATACAGAGACAACAGGAACAAGATGATTCAGAGGTAAAAAGGATATCAATTGCTCAAACTTCTAAAGGCCTACATAGTTAGAAATAAGTGTAATTACAGTAAATAAGTCTCAACAACTGGGCTGGATCTCAATCTTATTTTCTAATAAATGGCTGCAAATTTGAGGATCTGAAATTTTCCTTCTATCAGTCAATTAGAATAGAGCTAGAAGAGACCTTGGAGGTCTAGTCCAGCCCCCTTCTCAAGCAGGAAGCCTTATACCAGGGGTGGGATTCTACCAGTTTGCACCAATTTTCTAGAACTGGTTGTTAACATTCTAAGCAGTTCAGAGAACTGGTTGTTAGAAGAAATTACTGGCCTAATCCTGTAAGGAAGGCAGGAAGGAAACATTCTGGTGTTGCTTACAGAAACTGCCTTTCCGTTAACCCTTATTACATTCTTGGCAGGACTAGACTTCCTGTCTCATGAACATCTCTGGAGTTTTTTTCCCCCCTCCTTTGCTGGTACTTTGCTTGTGTGGAGTGACCATTCAAAGTTACAATGGCACTGAAAAAAGTGACTTATGATCATTTTTCACACTTACGACTGTTGCAGCATCCCCACAGTCATGAGAGGCCAGGCGAGGAGATGCCTGAGTGATATTGCCTCAATGTGAGTGATGTTGAGTTGGCCATGCCCAGCCAGTAACATGACGACCAAGCCACATCCACCCAGTCACATGACCACCAAGCCACGCTGACCAACTAAGCCACGCCCACAGAACTGGTTGTTAAAAAGTTTGAAATTGCCTATACCATTTCAGACAAGTGACTGTCCAGTCCCTTAAAAACCTCCAGTGATGAAGCACCTACAACTTCTGATGGCAAGATGTTCCACTGTTTAATTGTCCTCCCTGTTAGTTCCAGTTCTAGTTCTCAGTGGGTGGTGTATGTGAAAGTATAATACATACAAATTTACAGTAATCTCAAATACTTAAGTGCTGCTGCTAGATGCTTTAAATGTGTTGTCTATATTTAGCATAAGTCAATTCCCCATGTTTTCACATCAGCACAGCAGATTGAGTATATCTGCTTTCACTAAATTACCAATTTAATTTCTCAGTTTTAATTCTGTGATGCTTCCAAAAAACCTAAACAGTTGAGATGAGACTTCTTGCTATTCCTCCTCCATGAATTTGCAGCTATCTTTATGACACAATCAGAATTCAGGATTATTCATAAGCTGGATGTTAAGAAGAATTCAGTATGTGGGCTTCCAATGAGATATAAATGAGAGTAATTCTGTCTGGAGAAAACAATTGGTTCCAATGAAGTATGCAGAGATGCCCACTTTCTCAGAGAACACAAACTTTTTTCTGATTTTGTATCACATTGCCAATAGTAGCTGCTTCAATTTTATACAGAAGGGGAGAAGTGATTATGTGAAATAACACCTAACATATTGCATCTGTCCCTGCAATGCCACATGACGCAACAGAAAATTGTACCCACTTGCTCTGGATTGTGCTCTTTGGATGCTGACTGATTCTTAGATTCCAGAATATTATTAGGAATATAGCCTTTCTCCCCCATGGCATTTCTGGCAAGCCACCATCTTTTTCTTTGGTCCAAAATCTAAAAAATAGAAGAGTTCAATTTAATAGAATAACAGAATTGGAAGGGACCTTGGAGGTTTAGTCCAAACCCCTGTTCAGGCAGGATATCCTATAGCATTTAAGACAAATGGTTGTCCAAACTCTTCTGAAAAACTTCCCACAACTTCTGGAGGCAAGTTAGTGCACTGATTAATTTTTCTGTCAGGAAATTTCTCCTTAATTCTAAATTGCTTCTTTCCGTGATTAGTTTCCACCCGTTACTTCTTGTCCTGCCCTTCAGGTGCTTTGGAGAATAGCTTGATTCCCTCTTCTTTCTGGCTTAAGATATTGGAACACTGCTATCATGTCACCTCTAGTCCTTCTTTTCATTAAACTAAACATACCCAATTCCAGCAACCATTTTTTATATTCAAGAGCTGTGATGGCACAGTGGTTAGAATGCAGTACTGCATTCTACTTCTGCTGACTGTCGGCAGTTTGGCCATCTCACCAGCTCAAGGTTGACTCAGCTTTCCATCCTTCCGAGATCAGTAAAATGAGAACCCAGATTGTTGGAGGCAATATGCTGATTCTATAAACTGCTTAGAGAGGGCTGTAAAGTACTGCGAAGCGGTATATAAGTCCAGTGGTGGAATTCAGCCAGTTTGCACCACTTTGGGAGAACTGGTTATTAACTTTCTGAGCAGTTTGGTGAACTGGTTGTTGAAAAAAGTCATTAGGGCAGAGAACCGGTTGTTAAGTTTTTTGAATCCCACCACTGTATAAATCTAAGTGTGATTGGTATTGCTGTATGTTTTAGCCTCCAGTCCCTTAATCATCTTTATTGTTCTTCTCCTTTCTCTTTGTAGAGTCTCTTTTTTATATTGTGGCAACCAAAACTGAATCCAGTATACCAAGTGTGCTTTTACCAAGGCATTATAGAGTAGTATATACTCATAGTAGTATATACTACTATGTATATCGTATATACATAGTAGTATGTCATGTAATCTTGATTCTATCCCTCTGATGCAGCCTAGTACTGTGTTGGCTTTTGGGGCAGCTGCAGCACACTGCTGGCTCATATTTAAATAATTGTCCACTAGGACTCCAAGATCTCTCTCACAATTACGACTATTGATCCACCTATATTATACCTATGCATTTGGAGTTTTTTGCCTAAATGCAGAACCTTACTTTTTCACCATTGAATTTCATTTTGTTAGCTAGGGCCCAATGTTCAAGTCTCTCAAGATCCTTCTATATCTTAAGCTTATCTCCTGAAGTGTTGGCTATTCCTGCTAGCTTGGTGTCTTCTGCAAACTTGATTATTCCCCATCTATCCCTCATCTAAATAACTGATGAAGAAGATATGAGGAATTGGTGAACAAGATATGAGATATAACATGAAAGAATACATAATATACTGACTGCTCTTCATCAATATATCATTGATGAAGAATATATGAGATAACTCTGGATAGTCAAAGGAACTCAATACTGAATCTTATTAAAAAGAAAAGTGTTCAAGGTGTAGCCTTGTAGAATGTAGAAAAAAATGTTATTATTGTTGCTGGGGAGTGTTGTTTAAGAATGCCAGGCACCATTTATTGTTTTGGATTTTTTTAAATTACATGTTGTTATTGTACTGTTGTTGCTGTGGGCTGCCTAGATGGGTGGACGGGTATGTTTTCTAAAAAAATACATAAATGAAGATGATTCCTGTGCCATTAGTACAAGTTCAGAAAAACTAGTGTGACTGTCAAGTTTCATGATGCATGGCAATATATGTTAAGAAAATGTTGTTATAGGGAAATTGTTGGAAAAAGATTACGAAGAAAAGTTTGGAGTTTGAGTAAAAGGCATGCTAAGGTCTACAGAAGTCCACATAACTTAAAATTACAGATTTTAAAATCTATACACTGTTCCTTTCAGGTTCTTCTGTCTCAAGAGCCTATAATAATCATTTGCAGCATTGATGACTTCTAGACAAAGATGGCTATTCCAATCTTCAGTTCTGATTTTATTTAATGATGTGAACTAGCTAGATGGACTGTTTTCTATTAAGAATTATTATGAGAACTACCTTCTCCTTTTAGTTTTCTTTTTCTTTTTGGTCTTTTATACTGCTTAGAACAGAATACTTTGGTGTAATCTGCTTTCTTTCCTAGTCTTGATTGGACTTTAATTACTTTGATGGTGTTTATGTAAAGAAGCAAGATAACTTTTGATGCCACACAGCAGCTTTGTTGATGAAGAGCACTATACTTGCTTACCTACTAGATTTTCAGTCTTACCTCTAATAGGTCTCCTTTTCTGACAGTGAGCTCTTGGGAATTCCGTGCATGGAAATCACTTATGGCTTGCATGAGTTGGGGAGGATTGGAAGTCCTGAAAAGGAAATAAGTCTGCTCTTGAGAACAAAAGTCTGAGAGAAGAGCAGCGTGCTCTTCCTTCTTCCTTGTTTATGTAAAAGACTCTCTTGAAAAGAGTTTGTCTCCTTGTCTCTACATGGCCACATCTCTTGTGATGGAATGTCTACTAGATTCTGCAAATGCGGGCCAAATACCTCAGCTGGAGCGGGCCCCTTTACAGGATTTGAGTAACGTGACTCCCACCTTCCTAAGGTAGCACACCTGGCAACTGAGAATATTATGGAGCTCTTTTGCACTAAGGCAACTCTAGCAGTAGGGCTCTGATACTTAAGCTCCTATTTCTTCCTTTAGTTCTTCCTTTAGTTCTTCTTTTAGTTCTTTTATGCCAATTTCAGAGAAGTAATCATGTTAATTTGTTGCAGCAAAAGCCACAACATGGCACGTTAAAGATGAACATACTGATAAGTATGCTGAAGAAAAATATAATTTCAATAAAATTCAAAAGTATTGTATCTTGTGTGGTATTCTTGTATTGTGGTATTTTTGCATTGATTTTTTGTTCTTAAATATTTTAAACAACTGTAAACCACCCAGAGTTGCTGAGAGTTGAGTAACATATATATATTTAATTTATTATTATTGGTCTCACAATCAACTTCTCCCCCTCCTCCTATGAAAGCTTTGTCCACAATACTTTTGTCAGAATTTTAGCTACTCTCTAATTCCTAATTGTATTTCTGCCAGTGTAACTTGAGTAGGTCTGCATGGAATGCAATTTCTAGAGTGAATTTGATGCATGGAAATTCTATCTGCCATTTTCTATTCATCAAAATAATGTCTATATGGTAACATAAGTTTCATTCCCCAGATATATTTCCTATATATCCACTAAAAAGTCTGGTAAGAGAACATACCTATCTGAGGAATTATTCTGGGTTCCATTTGCCTAAAAGAAAATAATACAGCTTACTTTAAATGAAATTAATAAGTACACATCAAGCAATGTTTTAATAAATGAATAGCTTCAAACGTAAGCAATGACAATAGTGATATTTGCTTATATATTTGAACTACATAGGAATCCACTTTATTGGTAGTAGCAATACAATTTTATCTGCTGGATAATTGCTTTGTTAGTAATGCGTTTGTATGTGATAGCAGACTTTGCATTTTGATGGTATAGTAAGCTTTTTCTTTGCAATTGCTAGTTGACCTACTGATTTGCAAATTATGGCAACCTGGTTCTCTCCAAATAGGTTGGAGTTCAGCTCCTATAAGGCCTACACAGCAATACTTGTACTGCATCCATGAGCATCCATCCCAACCAAAAAAATCGGCTATTTGTGATGCCTCTGTGCTGACCTTGTATAGAGCAGGCAAGATTCTGCATTTGCTTTAGAAACTCATGGCCAGGCATCATGGTCACNTGCATTTGCTTTAGAAACTCATGGCCAGGCATCATGGTCACCCATAATGTGGCTCTCTATTACTTCTGCTCTGCCTGTGATTGGCTGCCATTCAGGAGTGACTCACCTGAGCCATATCGCTGGATCTCCAAGTAGATCTGGGAGGTATCCATCCATCTGAAAATACGGGTATATAGGGAGGGAAGGATTGTCCATTTGGAAATTCTTCCCTGTGAGTAAGAAGACAACTTATTGAGTAATAAAAATGTGGATCAATCTACAATAGATCCAGATTTTCAAGGTGTTTCCTTCACAATTTGTGTTACAAATCCACTTGAACGACAGGGTTATCGAAAATTATAAAGTGAACAAAATGCAGGCTTAGCATGGATTAACAGGGATAATTTCAATGAAGAAGAATCCTGCTAGATTTGACCCAAAGTCCATGTTGCTACCTTTGGCAGTGGCTTTATATGATGCTCTGGATATAGTAAGTCGTGCAATGGCTGGTATTCTCATTTGACCGAGTTTCTTATCACATTATAAAACCAAACCTATTGCAGAAGGCTTGACAACTCTTACCTGGTTTGATTCCAGGCAGTTCCCAACTTCTTCCAAATAATCTGCTCATCAGAATTCAAGGAGCGCATGAGCAAATTAATAGCTGCAGGTGTCAGCAAGGGTAAGACTACTGTAGAGGCCAGATTCATCATGGGATACCTGGTTAAAATCTGAGGAGCGAGAATACATGTTATTCAAGGAATACAACCTGACTATTAATCAAGCCTTCGAGGAACAGAAGGGCTTGCAAGGGGAAATCACAGGTTTATTGTTGCACTTTCTTATGGCCTATTGAATGCTTCCAAATAGAGTTAAAGTTCTTATTGCTTAACATTCAGAAGGCAGGGTATAGCTATGTCTTTTTTCCTGTAGATTGGAATTGTGTTTAGGAAAGAAAAAGATAAAAGGGTAAGAAATGCAATATGGTTAGAAATGGTGCATGAAGTTATCTGGATTATTTCTTGTATTCCATGTACGAGGCAGAGTAGTTGACTAATCCAGACCCTCCCTGGAATCATCTACATAGATGTGATAAAAGTGATTTCCACTTGTGTCTTTTTTTTTTGCCCTGGATACAGTGAAGGACTGTCCCGCAGTGCCTCTATCAGCTGGGCTGTGGGGTGCCGCTGCCCTGGGAGCTCGAAGGCCAGGCTGGGCACTTACCCTTTGCTGCCTAGGGCTCTGGACAACCTGCGCCACTATCTGGGGGTCCTCCTCATGGCCTGAGAGAGACCATGAGGCTCCTCTAGACGACAAGGGTTTGGCCCTCTCCCTGGTCTCACCTTTCTCCGCTGGAGACAATGGATTCCCCCCCTCAGCCCAGAGATGGTATTCAGCAGGTTCTGACCAGTTCTGGAGAACCGGTAGTGGAAATTTTGAGTAGTTTGGAGAACCAGCAAATATCACTTCTTACTGGCCCTGCCCCAATCTATTCTCTGCCTCCTGAGTCCCAGCTGATTGGCTGGGTCTTCTTTTGTTGCCCTGCACAGGAGAATGGAGCTGGAAAGCAGGTTAGTGGGGTGGGGAGAGAATGGGGATTTTATCCTTCCCTTGCCATGTCCACCAAGCCACACCACGCCCAAGTCACGCCCACAGAACTGGCAGTAAATTTTTTTGAATCCCACCACTGCTCCGGCCCTGCCCAGGTCAGTACAGGCATCCCAACATGCGTGATGTCAAGCTGGCCATGCTCACCCTGGCCACGCCCACTCTGGCCACACCCCCGAGGGCAAACACAACCCTGATGTGGCCCTCAATGAAATCGAGTTTGACACCCCTGCTTGAGAGATTTCTAATGTGTCAAGAAACATCTACTCCTCTGGCCTTTGATAACAGCTACTTCCTGTTTGTCATCTGGAGAAAATGAGGTATAAACAATGCTGGAAAACATGCAGGACACTTGCATTTTGAACCTGAATATTAGAAAATGTGATTGCTGGAGCATGGAAAACACCTATCAGAATTCTGGGATACCTAATTAAATTAAGAAAAAAAACCTCTCTCTCATGGTCACTGCAGCCTGATGCTATATGCTTACAAAAGATTGAAAACTTTTTATGGACTTTTTGCTGACAATAGACAAAAATGAACTTTTGATCTCTGGATCTCTTGACTAAAAAGCTGAATATGGGAAGAAGGAAACTATATTATGCAAAAGAGGGAGAAGTGATAACAATGGTTTTCAATTGCTAGAAAGGAAATTGGAAGCTGCTTCTTAAATTTTCCTTCCCCTCTCTTTTCTTTATCTGTACTGTAAATGCACTATATTTACAAATGAATCTTTTTTTTAAAAAAGACAGTCACCAGAAACCTCTGGAATTTCTCGCCTGACTGCTATACTCACAGTTCTTAGAGTGGAGAAGATGAGTTTGACCAATTCAGGAGCACTTGGCTGTTGTATGGTTTGATCAAGGTTCCCCTGCAAAAAAAATAATTATTATTATTTCTACAATTTAGAAAAACAAATTCACAGATTGAAGAAGGAGGGAAGTAAACCATTAACTAGACCACATCAGGTTATAGAGTTATTTTTGTACTTCAAGATTAGCAATTCTGGGAACCTTGATTCCAACCATTAGGAGGGTGCAAGAATGGAGAATGAAGGTTTGCTTGGTTTCATTAGAATCTGGGCAAGAAACCTACAATGGCCCCACCAGCCCATACTGTGCCACCCCATTACACGTTTTTCATCTGTGGCCTTCTTAAAATATCCTAGGGTGCCCAGGGGAAATCACACAATCCTTGGTTGAGAACTGTGATTTAACAAACAGTATGAACATATGTTATACATCAGGGTTTGTTGCATACTTGTGTAAATTACAAATCACATTTAATAAACCATCAGTAAGCAAAAAAACCCAAAAAACCCAAAACAAATGGGTAATATAAATTGCAAATCCAGCTAGTGAGTAACTACTGAGAACTTGGTCTTCTTTCCCCATCATCAATAACACAATTTCAATTATTAGTTGGGAAACAATACCAGATGTTGGTTCAGGGAACCACTGGGGACTGTTTCTTTCCTCTCTTTCTAGCAAGGCCAGCAGCAAAGAAAAATTGAACTTCCCATCCACTAGAAGAAAATGCTGTTTCAAGGGTTGCTCATCTCGTTCTCTATTCTTCAGCCCTTTTTCCACCACTCCCCTTTCTTTACTGTTCAGGAAGCTCAGTTAACACAAAGATTGTGTTGCACAACATATTACTGACCCATAATTACACTGCACAATGGCTATCAAATTAATTTTAATTCTTGCCCAACATAGTGAACTGTTAATAAAGCGTACCAGCTAGATTTGGATAACAAATTAAAATAATCTCAGGTTAGTCTAGTTTATGACACAGCTTTAGCCATGATATTATTATCAGTAATTTTTCTCCTCCATTTTTTTAAGTAGTAGAAACATAATACTGTACAGATGAACAAAAAAAGAGGGAATCTTAGCCATCTCCCTTCTGTTCGTTTCTTGGGATCAGATTTTTACATCCAGCCATTTTAGTTGCCCATGAGGAAAAAAAGAAACAGGTAGAATGGGATAATTCAGATGTGAACAATCAAAACAGGAATGAATATTGATGCCCCAGTCTTGTGGAAAAACACAACTGAGGTAGTTATGAAATAAATAAATAGGAGAAAAATGGCAGGAGATAAAGATCTGATCACATTTAGGGTCTTAAGATCAAACTAAAGAAGGTAAAAAATATCATCAGAAAAGTAATTTAATGAGTGGCTTTTTACAATAGATAAGAGACAGGGGGATTGATCGGTTTATGGATCATAGGAAAGGTTGAAAATAATGTTTAGGAGCCTTTACTCTTCCCCCAAAGGATCCCAGTCCAGATTGTTCCAGTTGTTTCTACTGGGGAATAATTCTAGTGATTCATCTTGGGAGATGGGAAAAAGGATCTGTTCCAAATTATAGTCTGGACCAGGGGTCTCCAACCTTGGCAACTTTAAGACTTGTGGGCTTCAACTCCCAGAGTTCCTCAGCCAGCAAAGATAAAGTCAGATGTGTATCATTTGTGCATCATGCTTGAAAGCGTAAATGTGCATAGAATTGTAATTGCGATTTAAATTGAGACTTTCTTTGAGTAACCATTCTCATCTGAAAATCTGGATTAAATACCAACAAGCATATACGGTACAGTTAGATACTCCATACAATTACATTTGCTGAATGTATAGGAACATTTACAATCCTCTAGTTTCCTAATTTCTTATCTGATTAACCATAATTTTTCAATTGGTTACAATACTCCTAAATTAATTCCACAGTGGCAATAAACAGCTACAACTAAACAGAATGGAGTTCTTTGTGCTGCTGCCCTAGATATTTTGCATTGCAGAATTCACAAAGAGTGCTTTTCATGAGAAATGTATCCAACTGTATTGGCAATAGAGAAATCTCTGCCAAGGTCAAACAAGCTGCAAAACCTACCAGCAAATTGAAACTGTACTTGACCTTCTGGAAGCAGTCGCTAAACTCAGATTCTGAGGGTGATGCTGCTGAACCAGAGAGAAACATTAGAAAACTAATCCAGAAGATAAAAGAAAATAAGGTTATAGAGAGGTATCTGCACAAGCAGGAGATTCAAGTCTAATAGTGATTGCACACTATCAGACCTGAATGTTTTATACATACACACACACACACACACACACACACACACACACACACACACACGGTGGGTGGGATGGGGGGAACAAACACATTTGCATCCAGTTACGTCATAATAATCAGAACATAATGTTAACTAAACTGATTTAATTCCAACTTTCTTGCTTAGTTAAAAGACAGTCTAAATTCGAAGATTTGCCAGGGATGAGATCAATGAAATATATAAAGCACACTTTTCATACTCAAGAAAACTATATGAAAACCTAAGATGTGTCATTCCAACATTGAGAGAAACAAAGTCATAGGATTTAAATTGTACAGAGCTAGGCAGTATAATCTGCCCAGTTATAATCTGGATATACTTTGTGGACCTTTCGATAAAAAATGAATTTATGTTTATGGTTTTGGAAATTAGATAGGACATAATTATAAAATTCCAATGTACTTGTTTAAAATTTTCAATAAAATAATATAATAAATTGTATGGAACTTGAACACAATCTATTTAAATGTAAAATTGATGATCTAACAAAAATAGAACTTATTATTAAAATGTGTCTCCATAATGGAGGATTGGTGAACAGTCAATGGAACACCAATGTCTTATAAGTGAACTAGGAAATCTTAAGTGATGATGGGATACAAACAGAAAAGTGATTACATATTATATAATAATATTCAAGAAACTGAAAAACCAAACAGGCTGTATATAGCTCCAGAAGGACACATCAAAAATAGAGAGAACTGGTGATAATAGAGGACATGAATTTCACTGTAGGCAAACACACATCTATGTTGGCTCTTAAATTAAACCTTCTCTAATGTGAGATGACTAGGATTTACCAGGCAAAGAGTTTGAGATTGTGATAGAAAATCAAGCCATGAGTAAATGAATGGATGGATGGATGAATTAATGGATGGATGAGGCAAAATCTATGATTAAAGAAGGAACTGAATTTCTAGGATTGTAATGTCCTAGAAGTTAGGTAATTCAGTAAAATGATTAGCAGTAGAATTGTTCCTGACTAAATGCATATCCTATTCAAATGTCCAATGCCCATTGGGAACTTCAGAGTAAAGAGTTTTTAGCATGTCTCATATTGCTTGTTTGTTCCTTTGTATCATTTCTGTCTTGTTCAGAATACTCTGACAAGAGACTGTTTCTTAAAGCTGCTCAAAGTTTCAGTTCAAAGACTTGAGTCAAAGAAAGTTTGGATTAGAATCAGTTTATGTGTCCCTCACCACCTCTATTTTCCATAATGCCATGGAAATTTAGAAATTTACAATTGCCCACTTGCTGCTGCTTTGGTGGTGTTACCTTGATTGTTATCATTTTCCTTTCCTTTTTTCTTTTTCTTTTTCTTCTTGTCATTCAGGGTGCTGTTCTTTTGTACTTTTCTTGCAAATGATTCTATATCATCTAGAACATGGTTCAGGATCTCCTGCTTGCAACAAGAATCAAATCAAATCCTGTATTATTGACAGCTTTTGGGGGAAAACCACTAACAGTGTACATTTTTCCTGCCATTCAAAGATTTAGCTTTCAATTTGATGATGGCTTAATTTACTTTACTTGGTTCCTGGTCTAGATATGTGGGGGTGGGTGGGTGGAACCTAATCAAGAAGTGAAATTAATTAGCTATATCGAGATATCTTCTCTCATTTAAATGTTATTGATTTCCAGATCAAGGTACCTCTTATTCTGGCTTGTAATCCTGGCTTCTAACTAAACATCTTCCTTTACTATAGTTCTTTACTATCTTTCTAGACAATTTCTAGAATCTCTTGTCACACTTTTTAGAAGTTGTGCTTCATGATTAGAATCTCTGTTCATCAAAACATTTAAATATAGACTTTGAACCAACAACAATAGTTCCTATACTCAAATGGGAGATTTCTAATTGGAGTCGAACTAAAATTCATATACTCTTCAGGCAATATGGTTAACCTCAGGAGTTGGGGATTTCTAATCCCAAATAAATTGGGAAATATCTTCTCTTATGCACTTTCCAAACTATGCAGTTTTGTTGCCCTACCTGTTTTGATAAAAATGTCCTGCTCTTCAGTTCCTACCCTCTAGAGACAGGACAGGGAAATATTGCTTTCGTGTGGGGCCAGCAGAAAGATGGTATCCAAGAAATGGTGGAGTACTTACAATTTCCATATATTTATCCTGTGACCTTGAGGAGAGTTTAGGATCTTCTTCATGTGTTTCATACTTCTGCTGCCGGTCAAATTGCTGTTCAGCTTCTACAATGTTCAATAATCAATGTGTCTACAATGTGTCAATAATGCCCCAGCTGATTTTCCATTTCAATTCCTTGCCCCAAATATGTGTACCCCCATTGCTTCTAAAAAAGATACTAAGGGGTAAAAGAGATAGCTGTTATCACATACTGAATGGATATCACTTAACCCTGGATGTCTTAGAAGCTGTGAAAATTAATTCCTACTAAATCTTGGCTTTTAGTTCCTAGGCTTGATCTAGAAACATATCCAGATTTCACTCTTGAAAATTTTTCTATGTAAATTTCCACTGTCTGACTTGCTTTTTGACTGAATATAAGCATCTTTTTCTGCATTAAGCTTGAATCTGATTGTCCTTATCTTTCCTATCACTGACAATGGATTTCAACTGCTTCCCTGATTTATTTTTTTTAAAGGAAACACATTACTGAAAGCTATCAATTTACTGGTGACACTAAATCTGATCTTCCCAGAACATTTACCCCAATAATTCCATGCATATATTGAAAAGCAGTGGGAGATAAGATAGAATATTGAGGAAAATTACAAGCAAATGGCCTATTGTTCAGCAGGAGTTCCTAAACTTGAAGCAGTAGACTACAATTCTACTGTATTTGCCATTCAGAGCATCCAAAATTGGAAACAGTCCAAGAATAATTCCAGCCTATTTTACATCTATCCCATGTAAATAATCTAATTGTCTCCTTTGGTCATATTTCCATGTGCTGTATATTATGACAATACACACCTCCTTCCATCCTTTTACTTTATTTAGCATGCATGTTTTCCATTAATAGGCAACATTCCAGCAGAAAGGAATTATACACTTACCACTGAATCCCATGTAACGTGACTCCATATCCCAAGGAGAATCATGAGGAATTTGTTTGCTGTTGTCAATGTAGGATGCTCTGTTTTGCTGATTCAGCATGTTCTCCAAGTTCACTCTAAATTATAACAATAAACCTACATCATCATCATCATCATCATGTCTTGAGGTAAGCAATAAAGCATCTGCAATCAAAAGTTAATATTGCAGATGTCCAACTTTTCTGTTACCTGAGCATATCATGAGTCTGACGTTCACTTCTCCATTCCTCAATAGCTTTCTGTATTTTGGTTTTCAACAAGTCAGCCTAAAAGAAAGAAGAAGCAGTTTTCAGCTCTCTCTGGATTTAGACCTACTTTAAACTAGAATGACTCCTGTTAATTGTCTGATACAAATTATTCTGCACCACTATGACTGTAAAAAAGATGCTGAGACTCTAGAAAATGTACAGATAAGAGCAACAAAGATGGTTAGGGGACTAAAACATATAAAGAAAGGTTGCTAGAATTGGGAATGTCTAGTTTTATGAAAGAAAGGATTATGGGAGACATGATAGCAGTGCTACAGTAACTAAGGAGTTGCCACAAAGAAGGAGTCAAGCTATCAAGCTATTCTTCAAAGTGCCTGAAAGAAGAAATAGATGGAAGCTAATCAAGGAGAAGAGCAACCTAGAACAAAGGATATATTTCCTGACAGAACAATTAACCAGTGGAACCACTTGTCTTCAGAAGTTGTGGAAGATTCACAACTGGAAGTTTTTAAGTATAGATTGGTCAACCATGTGTGTGAATGTTTTCCTACACTATTTCTTTTACAGAAATGAGCAGAGGGTTGAACTTGAAGATCTCCAAGGTTTCATCCAACACTATTATTCTCTTATTTTGTACTATCCTATGACAATAGAAGTACTACAGAGTATTTCCTTTGGCTAACCTTTTGATAATTATGTGGGATGCAGGACTCATATCTGAGCAAATTATTTCCCACTCCTATAAGATAATAAGGAACAAATTTCTTTTTACTATTTACCTTATATTAAACAGTAGGAAGAGAGAATGCCATAGGATTTGGACTATGGAAGGTTCCCCACATGTTTATTAAAATCTGACAATCAGTGTCTTGCTGCCAGAGGGCAAAAATTTCCTAACTCTCCTAGTGCCATAGATCCAAAATAAGATTTGCTAGGACTGCTATATTTGAAGCAAAGGTGTCAATTTCAGATATATTACATGTGGTTATGGATTTCAGAGGAACCTGCAGTTTGTCTCTAGGTCACCTTCAGATCTGACCCCTCCAAATTAAAGACATACTGTAGTTACCCCAATCTGCTCGCATTGAAAGAGCAAGATACTAATGTTCTGCTGGTTCAGATCTTTCACAGAAATGGCCAAGATGGAGTTGTAAATACAACGATTAAGGATGGAGACCCAATCCTGGATATCTTCCAAGGGATAGCAATCCAGCTCTTCCTGTAGGCAAAAAAAACAAAAAACAAACAAAAAACAAACACGCAGGATGTAGCAGAAAAGACCATTTTGCCACCTTCCAGGTCCAAAGAAAAGGACACAACTTTCTATGCCAACAATTCATGAGGAACATGCGTATACAGTAGTTCTTTGCCATTCCTTGGAATTTTAAGTCTTATTTAATAGAAATATCATGGCTACTGTTCAGATATTTAGTCTCAGATGTCCCAGGTACCCATCCCAGCTTGTAAGAAAATATTGCAATGCAAATTGGGTATGAAAGAAAATATATAGAAGCTCTGTTTACCTCAGCCTCTATGTCCGTCAGCAACAATTTGTTCTCCTTGATCTGCAAAAGCATGTCTTGGCCCCACACTTGGCTTTGGGCATCCATCATTTTGAGTCGTTCAATACAATTCTCTACATTGTTGATTTCTTTGCCATCAATAGTACAAGTCAAAAGGTGCTGTGGATCAAACATGGACTTTGGTTCTTTAATGCATAATCTGAATCGACAGGTAACTGTTGTGAAAGGATCAGTGTATAAGAGGCACGAGGAACTACTGTAGGGAAGGGCCATCTGCACTGCATATAGAGCATATGCTATTAACTTTAATTGATTCAGTGTAATAAACAGCAACATTTTTCAAATGATTAATTTATGGTGGGAATTTTGTTCAACAGAGAAAAAATATAACTCATTTAACTATGTAGACAATCATTAAACATAACTGTTTAATATTTGAAAGTAATTTAGAGTTGTTATATTACTGTAAGAAAGAATGAAAAAAGATTAAACATTAAAATAGGGAAATTAATATTCCATCTACAGGAAAACACTTCTAAATTTATCTGATTAAAATTCAGTTAAATATTAATCACTCGAAAGATAGAGGCTTCTAATGCTGAAATTCAGAATATCTTTCTGTCAGAAGAATAGGCCCCAATGGTCTTTTGTACATATTCAGACAAATATGTACCAGAAGTGAGTTCCCACCTGTGACTGTACATATGCAACATGCTTAGCCAGGCTAATTACATGTAGCTGCATTCATCCAACATGAAGCACAGATAGGGATGGATTTAGGATTGAATAGCATGTTGTGAAAACCAAGGATGTTTGGTTAGTTTGGGATTCAGTGCATTATTCAAAGAAAATAGAGAAGTTCAGCCATCAAATTAAGCATGCTGTATGAATACAGACAATAATAGTTTTGCCCGAATTTATTTTCATTCATCTGGTGAAATGAAGGCAACCTTTGAGTATACAGGTTGTCCTCTACTTCCAACTATTTCTTTGGTAACTGAAGTTACGATAGGACTCAAGAAAGTGACTTAGAGTCAGTTTTCACAATTATGATTATCGCAGCGTCCCTGCAGTCACATGGTCAAAATTTGGCTGCTTGGTGATCACATGTATTTCCAAAAGTTTCAGTGTCCTGGGATCACATGATCACCATTCACAACATTTCCAGTGGACTTCCAACAGGCAAAGTCAATGGGGAACAATGGATTCATTTTACAACCACATGATTTACTTAACAACCATTTTGATTTGCTTAATGACTATGGCCTAAAAGGTCATAAAATAAGGCCCAAGTCATTTAACGACTGCCTCATCTAGCAACAGAAGTTTCTGTCTCAATTGTGATTGCAAGTTGAAGATTACCTGTATAATGAAGATTGTAAACTTACCAATTCATGAATGAATGGTAAATTAAAAATGCAAAAGTTAAGGATGTTATTTAATGCTGAGATTCTGTTCTTCCCCATTCTATAAAGTCATTTGAATGCCTTTAAGAGGTTAAGACCAGAGAACTGGTAAAGAAAAAGTCAGCCTGCATGGAAAACACAGGCTTATGGAATAAGACAAAATCTTGTCAAGCATCATATTTAACTCTACATGCAACTCAGGAAGTCCAGAATCAGAGGATTTTGAAGCAATGACCAGATAATCTCCTCTTCAAGAAGATCAGCACAAATGGACCCAAACTTCTTTCACTGAGCAATGGATGAGGCTTACGTAAAACGCACTCATCTTCTGCAACTAAGCAGAATGCCAGGGACCTTCCTGAGCATCCAAAGGTTTTTCCTACCTCCACCCGATGCCGGAAGTCATGATCAGCCTTCATTATAGCACTACTGTACTCTTTTCTCTGACCTGTAAGGGAGGGGAAAAGACAGAATTCAACTCCAATTCATCAGGATGACAATCAGATCGCAGTTTGTAGTGGATACCACACAGAGATGGTATTCAGCAGGTTCTGACCAATTCTGGAGAACCAGTAGCAGAAATTTTAAGTTGTTCAGAGAACCGGCAAATATCACCTCTGACTGCCCGCCCCCGTCTATTCTCTACCTCCCGAGTCCCAGCTGGATCTTCTTTTGTTGTCCTGCACAGGAGAACAGAGCTAGAAAGCAGGTTGGTGGGGTGGGGAGGGAATGGAGATTTTGCAGTATCCTTCCCCTGCCATGCACACCAAACCATGCCCACCAAGCCATGCCATGCCCACCAAGATACACCCACAGAACGGTAGTAAAAAAATTTGAATCCCACCACTGGTATCACACTATGAGTGACCAAAAACCTGAGAGAAAATTTATACCCTGGAGGACAGGGGAAGGCAGGAGTTGGCTCTCCTGTATTGGCTTGTCCAGGACTGTTTTATCTGCCAATTAGAGGGCATTAATAAGGGGAAGGGGTTGTTTCTTTTTTACATCAGAGAAGATAACAGAAGGAGGGGAAGCCTCCACTTCTCTAAACTAGTTTATGCCTAAGAGTCGGCTGATATTCCTCTCTCCAATGCAGAGTGAGAAAGTACATGGCACAGGGCCTGGTTACTTGAGGGATCACCTGTCTGCCATATTATTTTCCTGGCTGCTCTGATTTGACTATGTTGGCATGCTTTGGGTACCTTTGATTAAACAATGCCATCTACTGGCAACCCAGAAGCACAGCTTGTTTGGTGCAACACCTGCTCTGTGGAAGGAGGCTCACCTGAGAGATTCAAATGTTCCTACCCACCAGGGGTGGGTTTCTATCGGTTCTGTCCACCATTGTAGAACTGGTAGCTCTGAAGAGCAGCAGACATAGAACCGGTTCTATGTCTGCTGATGTTTTTGCCCACCCACCCGCCCAGGCTCTTACCTGATCTTTATTTCCTGATTTTTCAACTTCAGCTGCTGAATGAAGCACAGCTGCAGTTAAAAAAAGCAGGAAAAGAGGGCTGTTTCAAAGGCTGCTTCTCTGCACGCAGCGTGCTGATGACAATTTACAGGTGCATGGCTTGCAGCGAGCAGGGAAGCTCGTAAATCCCGAACCGGTAGTTAACCCTTTCATATCCCAACCCTGCCACCCACTCCCAATTCTGGTGTTTCCCCAGACCTTAGGCGAGGATTGGCATCCCTTTACTTCCATTTCTTTGTCCCTATTTGGGGTTTGCTTTCTCTGCCACATTTCTTCCCTTTTGTGTTGTGTTATTTTTGTAATTTCCTTATTTTTAAATGTTTTCAACTATTGTATAAGCTATCCAGGGTCAGACTGGGCAACATATCAAGAATAACAACAACTACAACAACAACATCTGGGCAAGTCATTAGATACACAGCTGGAATGTAGACTAGACTGAACTAAAAGTCTGAGATAGCCATGCCAGAAAAATAATGACAATGAATCATGCCCTTCATCCATGAAGCAACATTGACAGATCAATGACAAAAATAGCAGACAAAGCAGATAACAAGACCTGACAATGGCTAAGAGCAGGAAAGTTGAAGAAAGAGACAGAGGAGCTAATTCTGGCTACAAAAACAAAGCCTGAAGAGAACATAGGCATATAAAGGCAAAATTGTGAAGACAGCAACAGACAGCAAATACTGCTTCTGCAAAGAAGCTAAAGAAATAGTGGGCTACCTGGTTAGCTGCTGCAAGGAGATCACACAGACTGACTACAAACAATGGCACAACCAAGTAACAACAATGATGCATTGGAATATCTTGAAGAAATACCATTTGCCAGCAAGCAAGAACTGGTGGGACCATAAAAAAGATAAAGTAGTATAAGACTACCAGAGGGACTGGAAAAGAACTGATGTGGTTTCCTCTTCAAAAAAGGGAAAAAAACAGACCCAGGAAATTGTAGACCAATCAGCCTAACATCAATACCCGGGAAGATACTGGAAAAGATAATAAAAAAACACATCTGCCAACATCTAGAAACAAGTAAAGTGATAACTAGCAGTCAGCACAGGTTTGTTAAGAACAGATCATGCCAAACCAATCTTATTTCATTCTTCTACACAGTGACCAAATTAGTAGACCAGCAAAATACTGTGGACATAATATATTTAGATTTCAGTAAGGCATTCGACAAAGTAGACCACAACCTACTTCTTAATAAGCTAGAAAAAAGTGGAATAGAT
>BHFT01019279.1:0-60698 GCA_004320025.1 Laticauda laticaudata
ATTTTATTCACTACTAGAATCTAATCAGAGATGCTTTGCCGATTCTAGTTCAATGACCTGCTCCAGCAGGGTTGAAAGGGAGTTTGTGTATATGTGTGTGCATGGCTGTCAAAACTCCAAAAAGAGGTCAAGTAGTTCTGGGGAGGCCAGTCATAAATAAGAACACTTGCTAAGCAACTGGCCACTCACCAAACCATGCTCACTCAGTCACGTGACCAACAAGCCATGCCACCAGTTACATGACCAGAAGCCATGCCCACTCAGTCATGTGACCAGCAAGCCATGCCCACCCAATCACGTTACCAGCAAACCACACCCTCAAATTAGGCCACGTCCACAGAAATTTGAATCCTGCCCCTGGGCAGGGGGCATTGAGGATAAATTTATAGCACCTACGGGGCGGTGGACTGAAAAAGTTTGAGAACCACTGGTATACGCCTTCTCAACAGGGTCCCTTTTAGTGCAATGTCTGGTCTTCCTTTTTTAGGGAATTTGTAGAGAGTGTGGTAGGTACCCAACTCAGATTATCTCGACCCTTTCAGAGTTTATGCTGAGTTATAGCACTGAAATGGCATTGGGCACAATTTATGAATGATTCTGGAGGGCCTGGTGTACCCATCTTGGGCATCCTGAATTTTTTGGTGTCTTTTAATGCTATCAACTCTACTATCCTTCTAAACCAACTCTGGCAGTTAGGAGAAAGTGTTTTACAGTGGTTTTCATCCTTCCTTTGGGGGCCAGTTTCAGTTGATGTTGTGCCCTAGGCTTATCTTATGTTAGGTCTTCTCACCACTCCTATCAAAATGAAGCTGCAGCTTTTAAATGTGATATCATCAGTAGACAGATGATACTTAGCTATATACCTATAGTCCATTTAATCATCTAATCCAGGGTGTGTATTCTGTAAGGGCTTGGATGAGGAGGAATTGGCTGTGACTCAACCTTAGCAAACCAAAGGGAGTTTTTGCTTCCCCCCAAGAGTCCATTGGGTTGTCACCTTTACCTGCAATTCCCATTCAAGAACCAATTAGCAGTCATGGTTAGAAGAACCTTCATATAAATTCATCTCATCGACCAAGCTTTGCTCACAGTCACTCATGTCTTAGTTGCTCCCTGGTTAGACTACTGCAATATGCTTTACATTAATACAACCTGGAAGACTACCTGGAAGTTACTATTCTAGAATGCCACGGCCTCTGTATGTCTGGGAGCTCCACATTTTGCCCAAGCTAGCCAGCTGTTACACAAGCTGCACTGGCTTTTAGTCTCTTTCCAGGTACAATTCAAAATGCTAGCTTTCACCTAAATAGCCTTGAATAATAGGCCGACAAGTTCTTTGTAAGATGGCCCTGAGGGCATCTATTCATTGTACCAGGTTAGATAGCGTGGTCATGCTTCAGGTCTCTTTCCTTGAAATCCCATCATTTGCTGGGACTTTTGAGGCAAGTCCTGCTAATGGTTGATTCTTAAGTAATAAATAGGGAAGAAAGTATTTGTGTATTTATAGGAGTTTAAACACTAATCTTAACAATCTAAACTCCCATACCAAAGACTCCTGCTGCTGGGTAAATAAAATATAAGGATTATCTTTCTCCCAGCCAGTAATCCTGCAGATCCAAAGATAAGGAGTTACAAAAAAAAAAAAAAAGTTTCTNATCCAAAGATAAGGAGTTACAAAAAAAAAAAAAAAGTTTCTCAGGCACTTTACCATCACAGTTCTGTTTCCCACTCAAAAAGGATGGAGTTGCAGATTAAAAATCCCCATCTCCGCCTTCCTCCCCTGCTCTACAGTACAAATCAAAGTGCATCACATTTATAGCATTCCTTTTAAGAAGAATGGCTCTGCCCTTTCTAATGTTGCTAGGCATAGATTATTATGATAAATGGATGCCTGCAAGACGTGTTCCTGGAATGAACAAGGAGTCAGCAGGGAAACTAATCTGTTCTGTCTGTTACTTCTCTCTGGTTGAGCTGAGCAGATTGTTTTAATCACCACTTAGCACTTGCCCAGTGAAAGCTCCAGGCTTTCAGCTGAGGACTCTTAGTAGCTGAATGAATCCTTTGACTCAACAATCTCTTTGTGTCCTGTTTGATGCAACCTCGGTTTCTTAACATGAGGGGAAAAGCCTCCTTTAAACAAAGAAAAGACAGACTGCAAAGAATCATGGAGGCAGAAGGGGCTGTTGAGTCCACCTCTTCTGCTCAATGCAGGGATCCAAACTGAGGCATCCCAAAAATGTGTCTGTCTAGCCTCTGGTTGAACTCAGCTTTGAAGGGGAGGCTACCATCTCTCAGGGCAATTGGTTCCATGATCCAGCTGCTTTGTTAGGAACTGCCCCCCTCAAAATTCGATTAGAGTGTACTTTCCTGCAATTTAAATGTATTATTCCATGCTTAGCATTCTGAAATAAGACATATTAGGTCTTTCTGCAATGCCATGATACTTTTATAAACACGTCTTACAGTTCTACTGTTTTCTAAAGAGTGGATGTTCACACTGGTGCCTAGGAAGCTACAACACACAGTCTTCAAGTTATGACAATTGGGATCAGGATGCAGTCAAAAAGCATGATGTCACAAGACCTCATTGCTTAGTAAAGTAGCAATAATCTTGGCAGTTCCGGTTGCTGTCATAACTCCAAAATGCATGGGTCATTAAATGAGAAGCAGAAGTCCCAAGTAAGAATCCAGGGGCGCCAAAAGGGGGGGTGCTTTATGGTCAGGAAGATTTGGGAAGAGCCTCTACAGACCATGCATGAGCTTGCAGATGGCTTGGGAGGCCTCATGTAGGCTTTTGCACAAGCACAGGAAGACCAAGGAATGGAGAGTGTGACAAGACTGGGAGAACTTACCAGAACAACTTGTGACTTTTCCTGCAGGCTTCCCTATTGACTTTGCTTGTGGGAAACTGGCAGGGAAAGTTGCGAATGGTGATCACATGATGTCAAATGTGAGCTGGTTGCCAAGCACCTGAACTGTAATCACATGACCTCAGGGATGCTACAATAGCAGGCATTTTGAGGACCAGTTATAAGTACCACTTCTTCAACACTGTCACAATTTTGAATGGCTTTTGAAGTAGCAGTCAATATGCAAGTACTACATGTAATTCCTGACATGCCTCTTACATAAAAGTGTTGAATTAGGACAGGGAAAGAAATCATGTTGTAGCCCATCAAACCATCTAAGTCATTCAAGAAAGAAGCAGGAACCAAGGGAGAAAGTTTCCAATGCAACATCTTGATCAATTCAACATGGCAATTATATATGGGAAACTAATTACAAAAGAAAGTATTACAAATACTCTAATATAATACAATATTTTGAGGTTGTGTTCCAATTTAAGGGCACCTCAATAGCAGTGCCACAGACTGGACATGACTAATTATGTGCTCTCAAGTTGTTATCAACTCTTACTGATCACACAGAAAGATTTTCTCCATGATGATCTGCCCGTAACTTGTCTTTCAGGTCTTCCAATGGCGCACATATTGCCACTATAATTGGGTCTGTCTACCAAACTGCTGATCATCTTCTTCTTTCCTTCTATCTTTCCCAGCATTAGAGCTTCTCCTGAGAACTAAGTCTTTGCATAATGGATCTGAAGGAGGATAATTTGAGCCTGATCATTTGTATTTCAAGTGAAAAGTCTAGGTTGATTTGTTCAATGATTCATTTGTTTGTTTTCTTGGCTGTCCATGGTATTCCCAAGAGTCTTCTCCAACACCAGAGTTCAAAAGTATCTGTACTCTTCTCATCTCACTTTCTCAAAATCCAATTTTCACTTCTACAGAGAATCTCAAAGAATATCATGGATTGCAAGATTCTGATCTTTGTAGGTATAGACATGACATTTGGCTTCATGGCTTCACTTTACCAAGTGTTAAGTCTATGATGTACTTCTTGATCACTTGTTCCTTTAGTGCTGATGGTTAATTCAAAAGGCAGAAAATATCTATTACTTCAGTGCCTCCACTGACAGTTCTCTGGCTGGTTTTACCTACAATCATTAATTTGGCCTTTTTTATATTTAATCATAGCCCTATTTTTTTTTCACTGTGCTTCTTGACTTTTATTATTACAATCTGCAGACCCTTTGCATTTTTTAGGCTTTCAGGTTAATATCTTCCACATAATAATACATATTATTGATGTTTCTAATATCTCCCAAACCAACATTATAGCACATACAGTCCAAATGGCATCAGAGAACAGAGTAGAAGATTACATCAGCAAAGGTCAAAGATTCAGTCTACAAAAGATATGGATTCACAAATGCTAGAAATCAAGAAATGAAAGTCATGAAGCAAGCACATATTTACCTGTATAGGTAGATACAGTAAATTCTACAGCTTTATTTTAAAAAATGTGGCTCAGCTCAGTTCTATAGGAAGGAGGGACAGTCCACTCAAGGTTCTGTCCTACAGCAACAAAACTGAACCTCGGAGAACATAAAGCCTGAACACCTATGAAACAATCTCTTTCTATTATTCCACTTCTCCTTTGATGAGGCAAAAAAAAATGGTTCTATCCTAAAAGTAACAAAATAAGTGTCTCTATACCATTCAACATGCCGTGTACTCAAGTCTGTGTTTCTCTTTGTGTCTTTCAATGCATTAGCTGATGAAGTGACAGAAGCAAAGGAAGCTAAAGGAGGAAAAACCAAATTGACAAAAGAGCATGGTTAATAGGCTCTGGGTTTTTGCACCAATTGAATTAAATGGCTGGAAGAAGAAAGTTGGGTAAACAAACAATATGAAAAAAAGTTGAAACAAGACAGAAATATAAAGTTTTTAAAGACAGATGCAGAAAGAAAATCTGTCCAATTGAAAACAATTCTTTGTAAATGACATGGGTATTGGAAGGCTCTGTGCTCAGATATAGAGAATAACAACTGTTCTAATCTCTCCAATAAAGTGTTTCTCAACATCAATTTGCACAATATCTTTGCATAACTGCATTCCACACAGATGATGGAGAATAGGTTATATTTATGCTCAAAATGGTTAACAAAAGGGCTTCCAGCCACAGGCAGCTGATGGTCACAAGGCAAATGTTACATCAGGCAAGGATAGGCAGAAGAATGGATTGCAAATATCCTTGTTTTGCAAGGAAAACACACACATGTGTTTGCCGTTTGTCAATAAAAGTTACTCAATGAATTGAAAACAGGAAAATGCCTTTTCCTTTTGGTTTTTCTTGACATAAAACAATTGTATACAATTAGACATGGTAATATATACTGCTGAAATTTATAACTTTATAACTCACTGATATTTGCACTTTTTCATTAATGAAAAAGTAAGCAGTTCCAAGGTTCATTGCTATTGAAACAGTATAAAGCATCATGAATGGCTGATTTAAATGAGATGCTAAAGTGACAAAAAAAGAATAAGCGAGGAAACGAGTAATTGGCATTTTACTTCTAAGTGTGAGATGGTTGAGAATACAAAATACAAAAACTGGTGGGAGGAATAATGTATCCTTTGAAAAACAAAAGAAGAAATATCTCTGAAGTAGTGTATTTAGATCTTGTTAGCAGCAGTGGTAAACTCACAAAAAAATATTGTAGCACTGTTTTATTAAAAAAAAAACCTTAATACTGAAATGCAGACTTAAGATATGCTCCACAGCCACTCTATTGAGTGAATTTTGACAGCTCTGAAATGACAGAGAACATACTAGCAAGTCAAATCAACAGCTTCAAACACAAAGATAATATTTGTAGCTCAGGGTTGAATTGTGAGGTTTTTGGTGCTTTCTGAGCTTTGGTTGTTTTCTTGCAGAGGTTTCATTACTAAGATGATATTATCAGTAGTTGGTAAGGAAACCTCTACAAGAAAACAACCTCAGAAAGTATCAAGAACCTCACAATCTTCCCTTTCCGTTGTCTGCCTATCACACTTTATTCTCCTTCCATCACTCTGTATTACATTTGGAGAAAGGTCAGAGTATCGTCTGCAAAGGTTTTCTATTGAATTTGGTTGTGATAAGAGTGTTTACATTTTTTGAAAGATCAGATAAAATATGACAACTTGGGTCTTAAAACAATTCTAATTCCCCTCTTTACTCTTATCATTGCAAGAATATATGACTATCAGATCCTACAGCTCTCCCATCCTTCCTGTGTTTGCCTTCAAAAGAAGATGGAATGTAGGTGGTTCTACAGTTCCAAGATTAGTAGATCTCTCTGCCAGAAATAGCACTCTTTCATCAACCTACATATTCTAAAACACAGTTGCTACTTAATTCCCCAAAGAGCTAATCAAAGGTTTCAGTTAAAACTTAGTAAGCCCCTTTAGTAGTAAAACTTGACTTATAAATACATTAGACCAGACTCTAAAGCAATGAGACAGAGGCAGTCAGTCAGCTCCAGGTGATAGCATGAACAAACATGCATCATCTTCAGTAAGCTTTCTTAATATTTGGAACTCAACTATCACTTCTAGAATTCCCTGAAGAAAAGTGAAATATTTCTCAACTTCCTGATATCATAAACAAGAAGTTATCACCCTCTGTTATGTTTATGAAGACGATAGATAACTTTTTATATGCAATGAACAGATGCCAGAAATATAACTGTGTTTGTTAAAAAAATAGGTTTCAGGTTTGTCTAAGCTAATTTATCTTAAACTCTTGTACAATGGTATCTTTGTAATTGTTAATTAGTTCCAGGAGGCATGAAGAGTACCAAAAATGATGAATACCAAAGATATTTTCCTCATAAGGAATAATGTCACAATGCATAATCACAATGCAGCTGACAGAATCAAATTTTAGCTTGTGTATAGCATAACAAACAAACTATGAGTACCAGGACAAAATTTTCATGTTAAAATGCACTGAGTACCAAATTCAATTAGTTTTATTGAGTTTGGTATTCAGTTGAATACCAAGTACTACTGTATTTATTCTTGTTAATAAAATGTTATTGGAAAATGTCTATTTTCTACATACAATGGATAGGTCTGACAATCATTTTTACATTTTGTTTTTTACCTCCTCCCTCTCCCTCCCTCTCTCTCTCTCTCTCTTTCATACACACATACAAACACACACACAGACAAAACTATACCTTATTAACAATAACTTACTCTTTAGGAGGATTTAGGTCCTCTGGCCTTGTTTCAAAAAACTGAAGAACCTCATCACACTGAGAGATGTATGGGGGCAGCTGGATCAGAGCCTGAAAAACAAACACACCTATGATTTATACACACATTATATTTAATCAAAATAATAAGAAATGCATCAAAGGCTTACTGTCAGCTTTATTAGATGTGAATGGACTTTTTAATAGAAAAAAAAGATAGCATGGATCCCATTTCTACTGCCTGGTAAAAGTTGAAGGTTTAGAGATAGTAAAAAAAAAATATTACTGTCTGACTAAAGACCAGAATATTGATGGGAACAATTGAAGAGAAAGCCAAAAAAATTGTTTATGTATGAAGTAGAAATAATGATTTGAAAAAAAGTTGATTGAGAATTATAGGTTCAAAGTTAAACTATGGGTTCACCTATACCTCAATCTTCTCACCTCTCCTAACACTTAGGTACCTTTGCCATATATTTGAGTTCCTGGGCAAATTACTTATCTTTTAATTCACCAGTTTGCCCATCTATTGAGATTTATCGTTACTATTGCCTACTGAGTTGTGAATGGATGCCCATGATATTTTTTTACAAAATTAAAATTTAAAGAGATTTTAAAGAAGATCTGCGTTGGTAATACCAACATTCCAATAATATTCAGGAGTATTCAAATATGTTTATATATGGTACATCTTCTTGGTAGAAACCTTATTAATCTCTTTAACAGACTACTTATTGTCAACAGAATTGTGTATATGAATGATTAGGACAGAGAATGACAGAAGGTGGTTTGTTTAAAGGCATACAGAGGAATTGCTTGTATCCTTATGATTTATATTGACTGTTTCCGAGTATGATTTGATTGTTGATTGTACCCTATGACTATCATTAAGTGTTGTATGTTATGATTCTTGATTCTTAACGAATGTACCTTTTCTTTATGTATACTGAGAGTATTTACACCAAGACAAATACCTTGTGTGTCCAATCACACTTGGCCAATAAAGTATTCTATTCTATTCTATTCTATTCTATTCTATTCATACTTTTGTCATATGAAGTAGCAAAATCATCTGCAATTTTGTATCTTGCTTGCTTTGACATTGTTGAAAACCTATCTATGTGCTATGTAAAGCATGACCTATGTGTACATTCTATTACAAACCACAGCAATATAAAGCCACTATTTGTAGTGTGAATAACCATTTGCTGAAAGCAGAGAGTGACTTTTATAGCTTCTCAGGCTTTGAAAATGCCATAAATATTCCCTGGGAATGTTACAGAAGAGAAATGAGAATCTCATAAGTAAAAAGGAACACAAAGTTTAATTTTTGTTTTAATTGACTATGCTGTCTTAATTTTTTCATATATCCAGATTTTCTTAATTTTCATGGATCTATTTCAAATGGCTTAATTACTAGCTGGAGCACTCCAGAACTCCAATGTAGAAAGTACAAATTCTGCTAAATTCTTCTTCTCAGACTCATTTATTTTTTTCCATAAAAATTAAATCTAGCTTTCAAAATAGCTTATTATGGTCATAGGCCTGAGTCAATTAGCTCATATCAACACCTATTTTTCTCATGAATAAAGGCAAACATCTATTTTTCTCCCGAAACCATCATTATAAAAATTTAAGCCCCTGTCACACTGCACCAACGGATGCAAAGAGGATGTAAAATGGACAAAAAAGCTTGCCATCCGTTTTGGTTTAACTACGATGTACTCACTGGCCTCCGTTTTGCTTCCTCTCTATCCGTCCAGCATCTGTTTATTGACATTTCATCCGCTCAGAAAGTTTTGAGCTGCTCAAACTTCTCGCGGAAAATAGTATCCAATTCGTCCGTTCTGCATCCGACTACGCATTCGCTAGGCATCCGTTCTGCATCCCTTATGCATCCGCTATATCCGCTAGGCATCTGCTGTGCATCCGCGCAACTTGCATCTGCTCGTACGCAGGAGGGAAGCGGAACAGACGCAGAACGGATGCAGAACGATGCAGAACGGATGCTAGTGGATGCAGCACGGAAACAAAGCATGTAAAACGGAAAAACTTCCGCAGAGGGGACCTATCTCGGATATTAAGGATGTCTAGAGGATGCCTAGAGGATGCCAGAGGATGCAAAGGGACACCTATACTGCCTATAAAAAGGGGAGCAACACATCTGGATCCTCACTTTCAGAACAGCAGCCCTGCGGTGCAGACCTTGCAGCCTTCATCTGCCTCTTCCTCTTCCACAGCATCCATTCATGTCCACCGTGGATCGTACACAGTCCTCTTTGGCAGCCACCCATCCTTCTGCAACAGTGCGAAGCCATTACAGGCTCTGTGAACTCTTACTACGGAAGAAAAAGGGGCGGCCAAGAAGCGTCTGGGTACGAAGATGGTTCACCAGAAGAGCAGAGGACGGACTGTCCAACAAGCTGATGGTGGAGCTCAGGAACGAAGACACTTGGCATTCCAGAACTTCATGAGGATGCCTCCAGCCATGTTTGATGAAGTTGTGCAGCGCCTGACACCCAGGTTGACCCAGGTAAACACCAACTTCCAGCCCAGCCTGGAACCTGGGCTCAAGGTGGCACTCACTCTGCGCCACCTGGCCTCAGGACCACCTACAGAGCAGTGCAGTACGGCTGGAGGGTGCACCCAACACCATCAGCATTGTGGTCAGAGAAGTGGGCAGGGCCATCATCCAAGAATACAAGGAGGAGCTCCTCCAGTGCCCCTCCACTGAAGAAGGCTGGAAGAAAGTTGCAGAGCAGTGGTATCAGAAGTGAACTTCCCACCACACCGTTGGAGCCAAGATGGCAAGCACGTGGCTTGCAAAGCTCAGCCAAGTCAGGGTCACTTATTTCAACTACAAGGGCTTCTCAGCATCATTCTTCTTCACCATGATGGATGCTGACTACAAGTTCATGTACATCGATGCTTCAAGCAACGGCTCATCTTCAGATGCCCAGGTATACAACGCCAGTCACCCAAGGAGGGGCTGGAACGGCAAACCTCATCATGGGCTTCCCAGATCCAGAACCCTGCCAACGACAACAAGATGTGCCCTACTTCAATCGTGGGGGATGACGCCTTCTCCCTCAGACCTACCCCATGAAGCCCTACATTCCAAACTCCTCACCGTGAAGAGAGGATCTTTAACTACAGGCTGTCCAGGGCAAGAGGTGGTGGAGAACGCCTTTGGCATCCCGGCCAACAGGTTCCAGGTACTTCTCACCACCATGCAGCATCGCCCAGAGACCGTGAGGAGGATCATGGAAGCTTGCTGCATCCTGCACAATCTCATGCGCACCCGACCCAGTCTTGCAGAACAGGCTCGTGGACTCCAACAAGACAATGGGGACATGGAGCCTGGGGAATGGAGGCAAGGGCGAAACCTGATAGACACTGAAGATGTGCAAGGCCCCAACAGAAGCCTCACGTGAGGGAAGAAGCAGCGCAACCTCCTGAAACACTGGTGCAACTCCCCAGCTGGAGCAGTGGAGTGGCAAGACAGGATGATAGATGATTAATGGATGCTTCCTTCAGCCTGTCTCATCACACGGATAGAGATTGGGCCATGTATGTTGGGTGGGCCTACAATGAACAGGGCATTTAATAAAGAGTTGTGTTTATATTTCAAATGTGTGGATCAATGATTACATTGTTATTGATAATAAAGGGCAAGGGTGTGGCACCTGGAGGGTGGACCATACAGTCCCACTATGCTTGCACTGGAGTTTATCTATCCCCACAGCTATTAACCATCCCAAAGTGTATCTCTGCCCACACCACTGCTATCTTAACCCATCCCACAAGCATGCAAACATTAAAACCATTTCTGAAAGTTTCCACCAAGACTTTATTAAAAAAAAGAAACGAAGCAAGTATATGAATCAAAAATAGACTTTATTAACAAGAAGCTATAAAACAAAAATGAGTCTCTGGCACTCTCTCTTGGTCGCTCAGTCTCAGGGGTGAAGGTCCAGGTGCTGTGGAGGTGGCTGGTGCTGGAGTGCTTGTCATCAGCTCCTCCAAAAGCAGAAGCAGCAGAAGCCCCAGCCCAGAAGAGCGAGCCGTGCTGCAGAAGCCCAGCAGAACCAGAGTAGTGAGGCCAGGGGGCGGGATGGTAGCCCTGTCCCTTCTTCCAGGGCTGGGCAGCAGATGGCTGAGGCTTGCTGTTGCTTCAGCATGGTTGTGGGGTTGCTGGCTGGCAGGGAGGCTGGCAGGAACAAGGCTGGCAGGGAGGGCAGGCACCAAGGCTGGCAGGAAGGCTGGCAGGCAGGCAGGCACCAAGGCTTGCAGGCATGCAGGCACCAAGGCTGGCAGAAGGCTGGCAGGCAGGCAGGCATGCACCAAGGCTGCAGGAAGGCTGGCAGGAAGGCTGCAGGGAGGCAGGCCACCAAGGCTGGAAGGAAAGCTGTCAGGCATGCAGGCACCAAAGGTTGGCAGGCAGGCATGAACCAAGGCTGGCAGGCAGCAGGCACCAAGGCTGGCAGGCGACTCCTCTGAATGGCGACATGCTTCCGAGCTGCTTCCATGATATCCGGGGCTGACGCAATGCATCTCCCCGCATGCTCAATTAACGCTCGGCATCCGCTAGGCTTCGCTGTGCATCCGCTGTTGCATCCTGCGTGTGCATCCGCTTCATCCGTTCGGCTGTCCGTTTCTGCATCCACTGTATCCGTTCCATGTCCGCTTTGCTGAGGTCCCCCGGAAGTCTAGCGGATGTGCCATCGCTCCATCCGCTGGGCTTCCGTTCCGCATCCGCTTTCCATCCACCCTGCGTCCTCCCCACGTCCGTGTTATCCGCTCCGGTTATGCAAATTTTTGCCCCTTCTGAGAAGCGGATAACAATGGATGGAACATTTTTCGTCCGTTGTCGTCGTTTTGCATCCGTTGGGCAGTGTGAAAGGGCCTTTACATAAAAGGAAAATATTTTTTAAAAGGGAGAGACACTATGGCAGGGGTATCAAACCTGATTTTATTGATGGCCGCATCAGGTTATGTCTGAACTCAGGGGGCAGGGGTATGTGTCCAGGGTAGCATGGCCGCTTGATGTCATCATGTCAGGAGGCACCTGTGGTTGGCCCAAACGCTCTGCCATGAAAACTCCCAAGCTCTGTTTTAGGTTACAACCAAAATGGAGCTCCATTTTCACTGCCAGAGGCATTGCTGTTTCCAGGGCAGCCCTATAGACCAGATCTAAGCACCCCATGGGCCGGATCAGGTCCCTGGGCCTTGAGTTTGTCACCTCAGCTATATGTGAATCAAAAAGGAAAAATAAGTTAGCCCCTCTAGGGAGTTGGAAACATGGTTATTTGGCTACTGATCAGGGAACATTGACTCAATCAGGGAACAGATCCACAGGACTAGAGTTACTTATACTGTAGTTAACTGAGATAGGTTACAATAACAAGATCTTGCAAGCCTGAATATGCTTTACTTCCTTCACTCATATTTCCAGTTGAGTCAAGGAGGACCCTGCCGAGTCTCTCTGAAAACTATCTTCCTTCCAGACTTGAATGTTTCAGACATTTTGCTTATGTAACAGTTTTTTTTTTTTACTTCTTTAGTTCTTCATGGTCTTCTACAGTGTGTATGTATGTGTGTATGTATGTATGTATGTATGTATGTATGTATGTATGTATTTGTATGTATGTATGTAATTCAGCTTTGTTCAGGTATTTCCCCACGTCATCATAGTTGTGCTTTTAAAGTTGCAGCACATTTCGGCAGAATCTATCTGCCATCATCAGGCTTCTGTATTGTGTTTGTCTGTGAGTCAGCTTTTACAGTTGTTTCAGTTTTAAATTGGGCTAGCCTACACTGCTGCCAGAATGGTTTTTTCTTCATCCTGATTGTTTGGGAGTCTTGGTCTGTGTTTATTGGTCTTGGAGTTTTCTGTGTTCTGCTTGATTGGTGTTTCTAATATCTTCTGTCTGTTTTTGTGCCTTTTTTTGTCTGAATGGCTGGCAACATTATGTTCCTGTATTGCGAGGCTTTTACGCAGCTTGGCTCCGAGTAAATGGACGGCTATCATTTGTTAGGAAGCTAGGTTTCATCTGGGTCCCTTCATTGGGGTGTGGTTGAGCTGGAGGTATCAGGGGGGATTTGTTTGTGCCCAGGTGTTGCCTGGCTTGTGGTATGGAGATTTTTTTGTTTGTGAGTGCAGGTTCCAGATAATTGACAGTCTGGTAGAATTATCTTTTCTATTCATGCTTTCAGGTTTTTTTTTCAATCTCTATGGCTTCTCTGATAATTCTGTGGCTAGGGTTTTCAGTTTCTATTTAAAACTGGAAAACACTGTAAAAGCCTGACTCACAGACGAACACAATACAGAAGCCTGATGATGGCAGATAAGATTCTGCCGAACATTGCTATAACTTTAAAAGCACAACTATGATGATGTGGGAAAATACCCAAACAAAGCTGAATACCATACATGTAAGTAACCCGCAAAACTTAAGAAAAAAAAAAATATTATATTATTATACCATGTTTCTCCAACAATACGGCCTCCACCAAGAGGAAGCCCCACCTGTTTTATTGGCATAAAATCAAATTAAGCCCCTCCCCAAATTAAGGCCATATTAAAGATCGAAATGGGGGGAATGGCGGGGGGGCTTGCCATTAGGAACTACTTTTGTTGCATGCCTGGATATGGTGCTGCCTGCGTTGGTGGGGCACTTCATTATGGGAGACCTTCTGCACCATTGCTTTCCTTTCTCCTTACTGCCGTGGCGTTAGAGCAATGCCTCGGCGTTTGGCTCAGCCCTGTATGGCCAGTCAGGGCTTCTCTCAGCAACCGGAGCCTGAGGAGACACTTGGCTTCAGGCGCTCCCGTCGCCGTCTTCCCTTTGCTTTCGAAGATAAAACCAATTATTTTAAAAATGACACCCTACTACAATAAAGCCTCCCCTGCCCGAGAGGGCGCCCAACCCCACGTGGGGACGCAAATCTCCGGGGCCTCTTCGGTTCCTTCCTGACCTCCCTACACTGTGTGCCTCTGACGCGCTGGTCCCTTCAGCCAGCAAGCTCTTCCACCTCAAAGAAAAGGCCAGGCAGGTGGCTGTGGAGTTAGCAGCAGCAGGTCTGAGCCGCTCGCAGCGGAAATAACAACCAGCTTTAGCCGACGTGGGGAGAATGACCAACGTTAGCGCCCGGCAGCCATCCTCCCGCCTTTGGAGGCACGCTGCACGAGCGCCTCCATGGCCAGCCTAGCCATGCCGCTTCCGATCCACTCCTTCAGAGCATCCCGCTGAGGGAGTCTTCGTGGCTCCGGTTTCCCTACCCACCCCGGCCAGCAGGTCCTCTTTTCGTGTGGGGGCTGCGGGGGAAGGTGCTTCGCCGAGAGGATCTTCCCTCTCTTCTCCCTGCAAGGTCAACATCTGTGCTGAGCGGCTGAGGAGGAGGACACTGCAGCCGGTTCCTCTGTTTGCCGAGAGTGAGGAAGCTGCGGCTTTGCAGAGCAAGCGAAGCGCTGCTCACCCGGGTGAAATTTGGGATGAGGGCAGGAGGAGGCATGCACCTGCGGTCACTGTCCTGGCTCTGCCAGCCCGCATGGCTGTGGCGCAGCCTGGCAGGATGAGCAGAGGATCTGACGGGGAAGCGCCCACTGCCTTGGTGATTGTCTCTGCACCGGGAGAGGCCCACCTGTCAGCTGCACTGGGCCCCAGGAAGGTGGGATGGGAACACCGAAGCCAAGTGTCTCCTCAGGGCTCCAGTGTGCAGAGAGGACCCTGACTGGCCGCATGTGCTGCGCCAAACACCGAGGCGTTGCTCCAACACCGCGCGCAAGGGAGAAGGGAAAGCAATGGTGGTGGAAGGTCTTCCCGAACATCCAAGCTGTCGCCGCCCACCCACCCGAGATTGCAGAGGGGGGAATTAAGTCACCCCGAAAAGACGGCCTAGCCGTGTTTTTCGGGGGTCAAAAAAAAATAAGGCCTGGCCTTATGTGAGAACACGATATGTATGTATATTGTTTGTATTTTAGTAGATAGATAGATAGATAGAAATAGATGATAGATAGATAGATATAGTATAGATATAGATATAGATATAGTATAATATAGATATAGATATTTAGAATTTGTTTTTTTAAGTTTTCGCGGGTACTTACATGTATGCTGTTCAACTTCGCTTCGGGTATTATCCCACGTCATTGCAGTTGTGCTTTTAAAGTTGTAGCAACGTTTCGGCAGAATCTCATCTGCCATCATCACTCTTCTGTATTGAGTTCGTCTGTCAGACGAACTCAATACAGAATCCTGATGATGGCAGATGAGATTCTGCTGAAACTACTAAGATATCTGTATTAGCTTTCCATAATCTCATGCTCTTCAGATATATTTGGGAACCAATTTGGAGAATGCCTACTCAGTTAAGTCTAGAAACAGAATCACAACAGTTCTAGAGAGTACTGAGTTGAAAAAACTAAATCTATTCCTTTAAATTCACTTTTAACTTTCCCAATATGCATAATACATTCAGACATATACTGTTTTTTTTTTACATAGAGCAATTCCAGATATATCTTTAAGAAACAAAAAGAGAAGATTAATCTACTTGAAAGAAAATGATTAATTTAAAAAATGTAACTGTTCATAACTACATGAATGTTAAATTGACTAAAATTCATGGAAATATTTTTTAACAAACCAACAAATCTCTTTCACTATAAGATAAAACAGCATAAAACCTAATTTATTTAGTCATTTAGGCTATCAGGTATTTTAAACATGGAATTTGATTATTTCTTTATTTCTCTCTCATTAAAAAGAAGTGACAGAAGGAAACTTATCAAGGAGAGATCCAACTTTGAACTAAGGAGAAATTTCCTGATAGTGAGAGCAATTAATCAGTGGAATGGTTTCCCTCTAGAACAGAGGTGTCAAACTTGAGGTCTATGGGCCGGATGCAACACATGCTGGCCCCGCCCCTGCTTGTTTTAGTGAAGGGAAAAAAAGTCCTGATACGTCACGTGACACCACCATGATGACCAGTAATAGGATGCAAAAATTTTTACTGCCAGTACTGTGGGCGTGGCTTGGTGAACGTGGCAGGGGAAGGATACTGTAAAATCTGCAGTCAGAGGTGGGATTTGCTGGTTTTCTGAACTACTCAAAATTTCTGCTATCAGTTCTCCAGAACTGCTCAGAACCTGCTGAATACCACCTCTGGTGACGACATGAGTTTGACACCCCTGCTCTAGAAGTTGTGGGTACTCCATCACTGGAAGTTTTTAGGAAGAGATTGAATAGCCATTTTTTTGGAATGGTACATTTGAATAGGGGGTTGGACTACAAGAAGATCTCCAATCTTCTTCCAACTATGTTATTCTATTTTCTCCTTAGTGTTTGGGTTCAGCCAATACTAACATGATGCTAAACCTGATTTTTATATAGGTTTTCCCACTCAATGGTCAAAAGCATTCCACGACATTCATTCTGAGGATGCCCAACTTTTTTTCCTATTTCTATTAAATCTCTGTTCCTATGCAATGGCTATTCCTTTTGGGGGTTTTGGGCTATGATACTAAATTATTAGAAGATTTATCATTTATTTTCATGAAAATATTACAAGATTATCCTTGGAAACGGTACTTCCCCTCCTTTTTTTTCCAAGAAAGCAAAAATAAGAGAAGTGATAGTTGCTTATACAGCTTGTCAAAAGGACGTGGTTAATCTTAATTCTTGCAGCATTCAGCAACATTTGGTAAATATTCACAACCACAGCAATTTCCATGTTTTATTTTGTTTTTACTTATATGGAAATATTTTACCCATCTCTCATGAGATAAAGCACTAAACTAATGATACTAGTACTACTGAAGTGGTACTCATATTGTGAGAAACTAAAATTGCTTACATACAAGTTTCATAGCATTTTTGCAACCCACTCTCCCTAGTCACCAAATGCATATAGTTGGTGCCATTAGCTGGAAGGCAGTGCAGAGTTTATGTGACTCATTAACTAAAAAAAAAAAAAGAATGCTAGAGTGGNACTAAAAAAAAAAAAAAGAATGCTAGAGTGGCCTATATAACAATTTTAATTATGCTAAATTTATTTGGTATATTTAATCTTAAAAGATAAGATTGTTGTTTAGAAGCTGCTTCAATTTTGCACACCATTGTCCCCTCTGTGCATTTTCCCCAAGGAAACAATTTTTTAGAAATATATTAAATAATATGCTATTTACTTGGGACCACAAAAGGGAATTATGTAATAAACCAAACATACAAAGGATGCAAATGATTAAAAAAAAGCCAAAATGATTTCTTCCTGTGTTTTGTAAATGGCACTAATGTTGATGAAAACTTGAAACTGATCTGAATTTTCTGAAGCCATATCATATTGTGGAACCATGTTCAGTGTGCAATCAACTATTTCTTTGAGTTCGTTTTCAAAAATAGATCCAGGAAACTACAAAAACACACCCAGGAAACTACAGACCAATCAGCCTAACATCAATACCTGAGAATATATTGGAAAAGATAATAAAAAACAGATCTGTGAACATTTAAAAACAAATAAAGTTGTCACTAAAAGCCAGCATGGGTTTGTTAAAAAGAGGTCATGCTATCTCATTTCTATATTTGACAAAATAACTAAATTAGTAGAGCAGCAATATGCTGTGGACATAGAATACTTCAGCAAGCCATTCAATAAAATAGACCACAACCTACTTCTTGGTAAGTTAGAAAAATGTGGGGAAGACAGCATCACCATCAGATTGATTTGTAACTGGCTGGCAAACCATACTCAATGAGTCATCTTTAATGGTACTACATCTACATGGAAAGAAATAAGCAGTGAGGTACCACAAGGTTCTGTCTTAGGCACAGTACTTTTCATATCTTCATAAATGACTTAGATGACATAATAGAAGGAGAACTTAATAAGTTTGTAGATGACACTAAACTGGTAGGAATAGCCAAAACCCCAGAAGACAAGCTCAGGATCCAAAAAGATCTTGATGGACTTATACAATGGGTCCTATCCAGGGTGGGATTCAAAAATTTTAACAACCGGTTCTGTGAGTCTGGCTTAGGTGGTGGGTGCAGCTTGGTGGTCATGTGACTGGGTGGGCATGGCCTGGTGGTCATGTTATTGTTGGGTGTGGCCAACTCAATATCACTCACATCGAGACACGTATCTCCTCGCCTGGCCTCTCATTACTGTGGGGATGCTGCAACAGCTGTAAGTGTGAAAAATGGTCATAAGTTACTTTTTTTCAGTGCCTTTGTAACTTTGAATGGTCCCTCCACATAAGCAAAGTATCAGCAAAGGAGGGGAAAAAAACTCCAGAGATGTTTCTGAGACAGGAAGTCTAGCCCTGCCAAGAATGTAATAAGAGTTAACGGAGAGACAGTTTCTGTAAGCAACACCAGAATGTTTCCTTCCTGTTTCCTTACAGGATTAGGCCAGTAATTTCTTCTAACAATCGGTTCTCCGAACTGCTTAGAATGTTAATAGCCAGGTCTAGTGAATAGGTGCGAACTGGTAGAATCCCACCCTGGTCCTATCCAACAAAATGAAATTTAATGTGAAGAAAAGCAAGGTTTTACACTTAGGCAGGGAAAATCAAAGGTACAAGTACAGACAGCAAAACCTGGCTCAAAAACAGTAACCATGAGAGGGTTACTAGAGTCCTAGTGAACTAATACTTAAATATGAGCCAGCAATGTGTGGCAGAAGCTGAAAAAACTATAACAATCCTTGGTTATATAAATAGAGGCAAAATCATGTGAAGTAACAATACCATTTTATAAAGCCTTTGCAAGGCCACACGTGAAATGCTGCATCTAGTTTTGGTCACCACATTACAAAAAAGATGTTGAGACTTTGGAAAAGGTTCAAAGAAGGACAAGTAAGATGATTAAAGGCTTGGGGACTAAAGCAGATGAAGAATGGTTGCAGGAATTGGGTTTGGCTAGTCTTGAGAAAGTAAGGACTAGTGGAGACATGATAGCAGTATTCCAGTATTTGAGAGGTGGCAACAAAGAATCAACTTATTTTCCAAAGCCCCAGAAGGCAAGCCAAGAAACAATGGTTGGAAACTAATCAAGGAGAGAAGCAACCTGGAATTAAGGAGAAACTTCAGAAGTTGTGGGTGCTTCATCACTGGAGGTTTTTAAGAAGAGAGTGGACAGTCACATGCCTGAAATGGTATAAGGTCTCCTGCTTGAGCAGGAGGTTGGACTAGAAAACCTCCAAGGTGCCTTCCAGCTGTATTCTGATTGATTGAAAGTAATCCAAGTCACACATCTCCCATCCAATAGTTATGTTTTTTATTTTTATTTTGCAAACCAAGAATTTTGCATTTGTCTTCATTAAATTTCATTTTTTTAAAAAAAGTTCAGCCCATTGCTCTAACTCATCAAGATCCTAGAGGAATTCGCAAATCAATTCCATTTTGTGCCACCTGCAAAACTGTAAGCAATCCTTTCATGTTTTCATCCAGACAATTAATAAAAATATTAAACAGTTGAAAACCTAGGATTGCACCTTGAGGAGATAGGTACCAATTCTCCAATGTGATAAGGAACAGTCAACTATGATTTTCAAGCCAGCAATATATTCACTTGAAAGTTATCTCTATCCCTAGAGCAAACAAAATCAGATTGTGAATTAACATCCCACTAGGCATCATACTTCATCAAGGCATTACTGAAGTCAACATACATTAGATGAATAGCACTAGCACAATCTATCAAAGGCACCCAGTTAATACATGAGATAAGGTTAGTCTGGAAAGATTAGTTCCGACCACAGGTAAATACTGCATTGTTTTGATGACAGTTACACTGTGATCTCTTTATGATCTGCTCTACAATCCTTCCAGGTATTGATGACAGACTTGACAGATCTGAATCCCCCTTTGTTCTCTTTTTGAAAAAAAAGGAACACCCACTTGCCGGTGTTCCTCCAGTCATCTGGCACTTCATCAGTATTCCAGGATTTCTCAAAATACATAAGAGTTTGGCTATATCACCAGCTACTTCAGAATGGAAAGCAACAATTCATCTGATCCTACAGATTTATTTTTTCAAAGAAGTATCCTTGAACAGGTTTCTAACATGCTCAAGCTTTTCTCTTGCCCCTTCATCCTATTGTTCATAATTTTACAGAAGAAATAGTTTCAGGATAATTGTATAGCTCTGGTTTTTCTTTATATATAGATCCTCTCCCATTAGTTTTGATGACATTTGAAAACAGCCCTTTTAGTCTTAAATACTCATCTGGATATTTCATCTTCCTACTCTACAGTTCTAGATTGTATTCTCCCTGTATTCTTCCTTCTTCACCCAGCCCTCTTTTCCTTTTCTGAATGCGTCCCTTTTCTATTCAGATTTTTGCTTTGCATGGCCATTGTGGCTTTTTCTGTTGTCCTCAATTTTTTTTCATCATTGAAATTGTTTGCAATTGTGCATTTTGTATCTCCTTCTTTAGGAAATACAACCTATCTGTAGCTCCTTTTCTCACTTTGTTTTTGTCATGCAAAAGTTCCCTTTAGATAAGATGAGCAGCTATAAATTTTAAAGCAATAGCACTTAGACTTATAGTGCTCTCTAAGCAGTTTTACAGAGTCAACCTAATGCCCCTAACAATCTGGGTCCTCATTTTACCCACCTTGGAAGGATGAAAGGCTGAATCAACCTCGAGCCTGGTGGGATTTGAACTGCCAAATTGCAGGCAGCCGATAGTCAGCAGAAGTGGCCTGAAGTACAGCACTCTAACCACTGCACCACCAAGGGTCATTATAAATATATAAATAATCATTACTCTGATTATACTAAAATCTGCTCCTTTTTTTGAAGTTCAAAATATATGCCAACTACACTGGAAAACTTGAAGGACCAGATTATGGATAGATCATTATGCAAAAAATCTGTGTGGTCACTAAAAGATGATACCAGCATGATGGCACATAAACTATCAACCTTTCTTTCTTGCTTTGATCCACTTTAAAATTGTATACAGTGGAAATTGTAAAAATCTTAAATGAGGACCAGATTTATTTGCATTGGTGCCGAATCTTTTTAGAATGAGAAATAACATACACGTGTTCAGATTCTCAGGCAAATTATGTACCGTTTTTACCCCTGCAGATATTCACACATATCCATATGCATTCCAGACAATAATTTTAGGGTAAACTTAGTCAAAATTCCAAATGCGTCCATGAGCCAAATAGATTTGGGATTCCTGTAACTGAGCAGGAATTGTATTAAAAAGGCTATTATTTGAAGGATATCATGTGAATTACTTTCAGCAGTGGGAAAATAGAGCAATCGAATGGAAGTAACTTCTCTCTAGCTGAGAAGGGAAGTTGCTTCCATCTTTCAGCTAAGATCTATTGAGGAATAAATTAGATAATAAGTGATTGAGTAATAAATGAAGCTAAATTAGAATTTCATTGGTATGGCTTTAATAGAATCATTATGTCATCTACTTATTGACATGGTTCTAATGACAATGTATTCACCATAATTCAGCATTTAATAGCAAATTTCAAATGCCGAATGAATCTAATAATAATATATTAATAACAAATCACCATTTCCATAATGTATTACAAATGTCCAAAGGATCTAATGAGAGAAAATACACAACTATATAACATATTACATAGATATTCTATAAAGCTGTAGTATTTATGAAACAAACAAAATATAACTCTTTAATTTACCTCTATGCTAACTGAAATGGCTTGCAATTTTGACTATTGAGACCAGCAGTCTTCAAACTTGACAGCTTTTAGACTTGTGGACTTCAACTCCCAGAATTCCTCCTCCAGTCATGTTAGCTCAGGAATTCTGGGAGTTGAAGTCCACAAGTTTTAAACTTGCCAAATTTAAAGAGTTTGGAATTCTGAGACAAACACAAAAACACATACACACGCACACACACACATCAAACTTCTCAACTGGCCATCTCCCTCACACAGGACCATACAAATACCGTGTTTCTCCAACAATACGGCCTCCACCAATAGGAAGGCCCAGCATGATTTCTAGGCATGAGGTGAAGGAATGGAAAGGCTCGCTCCGTCGGCAGCGCGAGCGCGAGTAATGATTAATTTAGGCCTATTAAATCAGCATGGCATGTACGTCGAGAGTCTTATAATCTCAGATATATATCTCGAACTGACAGGGCGAGGAGAGGCGAGGGCGGAAGAAATGGGGAGAGCAGAGGGAGTGGTGGGTGTGGTGAGGAGAAAGGATATGGAAGGGAGGGTGGAGTGGGGAGAAAACGTTGCTTCTGAGGAGTGCGCATGCAGGTAGCCTAGGCTACGAGATAACCGAGCTGATAGCGAAGAAAGGCTTCTGGTGGTAAGGAGAAGTCACCAGCCCCTTTGAATCGGTGTATCTCAGGAGAAACAGGCCGTTCCGAGAGGAGGCTGAGGCTATGCCCAGCTCGCGCGTGAGGCTCACGAACGAGAGCGCGATGGTAGGGCTGGAGAGGCGGGTTGGAGAGGGCGCTGCGTTCTATCCATGATCTGGAAAAGTAGGCTCCTTGAGGACACAGATCCCCAGGCTGTTTTCGGCGGTGATTAGTGACTGCCCCTGTGCCCCTTCACTCTTTAGGGCAGGTCTCTTTCCTTGCGATGGAAGCGTCCCAGAGTAGCAGGCAACAAGCCACTTCGATTAGGCCGGTAGAAGTGGCCTGGGGCGAGCGCACGACACACATGTCTCCCCTTCATTCACGAGGCTGCTTCTATCTGTGATCAAGAAGCTAGTCCCTTGGGTACGAGCGGGCAGTTCCAGAGCTTGCCGAGGGGCACTGCGTGTCTGCCCCTTTCCCTCGCCTTTAGGGCCAGTTCTTTCCGGTGATTGTGGAGCTGCTCCCAAGTGCGATCAACAGTCACTATCGGCCGGTATTGAAAGCGGCCTGGGGCGAGCACACAACACACACGTCCCCTCGCCACGAGGCCCATTTTTTTCCTTTTTTTGTACTTTTTTTTTATAGTTTGTCTTGCCTCGATGTGATGAAAGTCCTTGGAGGACTACGTCCGCTAGCTGGCTGCGGGGCGATGCATGTGCTGCACCAGTCCCATCGCACTTTAGGGCAGATCTCTTTCTGCTTTCGGGTCGAGATGTGGGAGCGTTCACAATGGCTCCAAGTGGGTCAGAGCCCACTTTGATCGGGCCAGTAAGAAAGCGGTTCTTGCAGCGAGGGGAGTGTGTGTGTGCGGCATCGCTCAGGCGGCTTCCTACCAGCGAGTCGTAAGTGAACTGTTGGTGAATGCTACTTGGGGAGCTGCTGATCGCCGGAAAGGAGACTTGACTTCGCTAAATTGGTGGACGGATCGGGACGTGGGGGCAGCCACCGGTAGTACGGTGGACCGCCAAAGCAAGCTTGGGGCTGGTTTGCTGTCAAGGGAGCGTAGCTTTGGCGACTAGGCAGAAGGAAGTACAGCCGTGCGGAACGGCGAGGGGAGTGTGGTGGTGTGTGTGGTGTAGGTGTGTGCTGGCGGGCGCCGGCTATGGCTGCTTTGCAGCTGGGGAGGGCGCATGCGCAGTGAGTGTTTGGACCGCGGACTTGGAGAGCTGCGGCAAGATGCGCGGAGCCGGTGAAATAGTGGGGGCGACGGGGGGGGGGGCGGGGAGAGAAGCGGGGGGAGGAGAGGGCTGGTGGTCTGGGTCCCGTGGGAAAGCGGAAGGGGGGGAGGAGTGAGACGTGCCGCTGAGAGCAAGGCGGGATGGGGAGTAGTGGGGCATGCCACCACATCGGCCGCGCAAGCCAGCTGGGGACTGTGTCTCCGGATGAGGGGGACGTGTGTGGCGATAAGATGACGTTTGGGGCCGATAGGGAAGTGGCAAGTGCGTGGGCGAGGGTCTGACCGTGGTGTGTGTCGCACTCGCCCCAGGGCCGGCTTGCTACCAGCCGATCGAAGTGACTGTTGACCGCACTTGGGGAGCTCCAATCGCCGGAAAGAGACTGCCCTAAAGTCTCTTGGTGGGCTGCTTTTGATGGGGGAGGAAATTAAGTCACCCCCGAAAAGATGGCCTTGCTGTTTTTTCGGGGGTCAAAAAAAAATAAGGCCTGGCCTTATTATGTGAGAAACACAGTAGTAGATGGATTTTGGGGATGAAAGCAGGTGTCTCCCGCCCCTCAATTCCAAGTGTTTATAAAGTAACCTTCTACTACTTGGTAGTACCTTCTAATCAGATGTACACAACAGCTGAATGAACAGCAGTGACATTCTAGGTCACATGAAAATGCATAAATATGAGCCAATAATGTTGATTGTGCATAATATGGAGCCATATGTTAAAAGTGGTGCCCTGATCAAACTAACAAAAAATATCCATTACCTTACAATACTCATCAATGGGTATAAGACGTTTAATAGCAACATCACGGATGTGGCTTCGGCGGAAGAGAATTTTGCCTGTGATAACATAAAAAAAGAATAAAGTTATTATTTGTTTTATTAGAAACCTACTCTTCTGCAACTTTAAGGTGGTAATATTTCCTAGTCAGTTGTATATGAATATACTTTTCAGCGCAAACAAATAAAAGAGCCTTTTCCAATCTTGAAACTCAAACACATTGGGAGGCAACAGATTGAGAAAAGGCAGAAAGGCATTCACATATAAATGTTCAAAGATAGAGTTGTTTTATTCATATCTATGATAACTGAAATTTTTAGAAACTTGGGTCTTCTGGGAAATATAAGTGGATTTGGAGATGAAAGTGGAAGATTTTTCTCTCCATTACAAGTTATTTCCAAAATAACCCTCTGGGAAAACTATTAGACAGTTCTTTCTGATATACACAATAGCAACAGGACACAGAGTACACCAAACTCTTAGATGCATACCCCAAAATAATATGGAACTAATCAGTGAAAAACAAAATACTGTTTATATCAATTTGTCAGTATAATGAAACGGAAATTGCAAATGGAATCATCTAAGTGCATTGCAGATATAGACAGTTATCTGAGAGAACCTTACAATTCTCTTACACCAGTTTTCCCCAATATGGTATATTGGACTTCCAGATGGTTTGGACTTCCTAGCCAGTCATCTGTAATTCTAAGAACCACAGGAGGCCGAAGGAGCAGGAAAATATTATTTAAACCCAGCCAACAAATACTTTTATAGAATATAATTATGGTAGCAGACACATATGCCCCATTAGGATACATAATTCATTCATTTATTTACAATAGTTAAATACTTCCTACTACAAAGATTCCAGGGGTATACAATAAAAAATATTGTTTAAAATGTCACCCTATAAAACAGCAATACTTCTTTATATATAAAGACCACATTAAACCATATCTAAAAATAATTAAGTAAACAATCATTTGCAAATTGTAGTAGCTCAATGCCCAATCTGAAAACAAATCTCTTTCACTTTTTTTTCATATTTCAAGGAGATTGTTATTAAAAAGCTAATAATATCAGTATATATAATTTATTAAAAGCCATCCATTTCCAGGCTGATAGTATGTGTTTGTTCAAATGAGATTACAGAAGGAAATGATTTCCCTGTTATTTTTTTAAGGACCCAATTATACAAATTGCAATTTCACATTGTTCTCCCAAAGCCAAACAGAAAACGCCCCATAAACTGACTGCAAGGCTGCAAAAAGTGTGATGGATTTTTATTTTATATTACTTAAACTGTCATCTACTTCATTTATATTTGCAAAAAATGGCAAAAGAGAACACTGTTTTCATTCATTTACTGAAATATTTGAGGCTGCCATATCGTTTTACTGGCTAAGTCTATTTGGTGACAAAACTTTGAAATACAAAAGAAAGCATAGCAAAGGGAGCTATGCATCGACAATCCAAAGGTACTGTTTCTTTTTCAAGCAAAACAAAATATGCTATATAAAATAATTTGAAGAACTGTTTAGAAAACAACTGTTTTCAACTGTTTGAAAACAAAAGCTGACAGTAATATTTAGCTTTTGTTTTTGGCTGTAATTTTTTAACTTGCTGTTGCTTTTTTACTTGTTTATGCTTTTCTCTTTTTATGTTTTATGTGCATATCTAATTTATATAACTTGTCACTATGCAGAATCAAAATCTTGATTTAACAGAGGAGTCTATTTTCAAAGACATGATCTAGCAGAACACAGACACATTTTTGACATTTATCAATCCTTGTGGCATGCCCAAACTCTTTGCTTTTTGTTTGTTTCAATTTTTTGTTTTGGCTGGCTATGTGACTCTAGGTATGTACAATAAAACCAGCAAATGAAGCATTATTTTTTAAAAAAAATCAAAACAATTAGACATAAGTAGAAATAAAATCATGAGTGAATACATGATCTTATACATAAATGTAGTCCTCAACTTATAATTGATTGCTTAGCAACCATTTGAAGTTACAACTGCCACAAAAATGATCATAAAATTGGTCATGTGGCCGACCCCTTTTATGATTGTTACAACATAGGGACATAATGTGCAGGCTCTATTATGGTTGTATGTTGAGGACTACCTATAATACAACCAATATGTAGGCTCCCTGTTACCAGGAAATCCTCAGATCCATTAAAACAAAAAACAAAAAAACCACACACACACATTTTAAGAGGTTTCTGGAAGATCACTATTCCAGAGGTAGATGCCTTGGGAGAAAAGTCTCATTTCCTAAGTCCCATCAGATGCCACTCCATAGCAGGCAGGACCTACGACTTGCTGCCCTGCTAAACCTGATGGGACAAGTAGATGTAACAGGGAAAGGCAGTCCATCCAATAACCTGGCTGTGTTACATATAACGCTTCAAAGGCCAAAGGAACACCTTGAAATGCAGCAATATCTATAAGGCACTAGATTTATTCCCCGTGAAAACAAATGTAAATGTTCAGATGTAACTGCCATCATGTCAAAAATGATTTTAAAGGATTCCTTCCAGGAGACACTTTAAGACATAAGTGTCAAACTCACAGCGTCACATTGCCATCATGTGAGGTTTCACAAAGTTTTCCCCTTCATGGAGTTGGACGTGGCCTGTGTGTGATGCAACTGGCCCATGGGCCACCAATTTAACACACCTTCCTTAAGGTATTTCTCTTCTTTTCCTATATGCAACAAATTTAATTGCCACAGAAAGGAGGAAAGCCCTGTTTTTGGCCCAGAACTGATTTCAAATTCTATAAAATCACTGTTGTAAATTCAAATATTTCTTTGATAAATTGTTTAATAACAAGTTAGTTTTCCAGTGAATTGGTTTAGAACAATTTAGTTTATATTTAGAAGTCCAAAAGCACCTAGGTTGGTTTATCTGAGTTTCATAGCCAGCAGAAGTAAATTAAAATTTACAACCCATATCTTCTTATTGATGTACCCATAAACCATTCAGGCAATCAGAGTAAATGGCCAGTTAATCTTGCTTCCCATTTGCACAAGCAATCAGAGTAATGCATGCTCATGTCTCCACTGCAATGAGGAATGTTAGGACTATTTCTTCTAATCCAGAGGTGCTGCTTTCCTTACAATTTACATTATTTTAAGACAACAGATAACATATAAAAAGCACAAGGGCTCTTTAAGATCTTACAGAAAGCAGAATGCAGTTGTCATATTTTTAGCTGATGACAGACATGCTGGTGCTGCTTTCTTTACCAATTTATCTGATCATCTGTCAAAGAAACAACACAAGTACCAGATGTATCACTGATGTATTTCAAAAAATATGTTCAATTAAGGTGTTTCTAAGTTTACAAACACTTTTAATTTCCAATAAAATGTAAAAAGGCTGCAACATTAGTCTCTGATAAACCTCTTGAACATTCATACATATATAAAGCAGGGTAAAATATTTCATACTTTGACTTGATAAATGAAGGCACAGGACAGAGTTGGTAGGAAGCCAAAAAGACACTCAAGAATAGAAGATGTTTTCTTCTTGATTCTTGGAAAGAAGAACTCTGTCATTAACATAAATGTAGACCTGGTCTTCAGAACTCCCAAAATGTTTTGGCAAATTTACTTTAAAAAAATAGGGACATATATCCAAGATTATTTTCCTCTTACATGAACATGAACCAGTGATTTACTTTATTTCATTATGCATAGTTACAATAGCTTTTTGTAGGCAGAAATGGTAAGAAGCTAATTTGAAAGAGATTAGAACCTTCCAGGTCTTAAAATTCTGCACAGACCCTAGCTTTAAAAAAACAACAACTAGTGAATATCTACACAAAACCTTGTTATACACATTCAAAGTATGTAGATCAACATCTGGAGCAGACTTCTGCAACATGATGGGGCTGTGATTACTTAACCACTTCAGGCTTGAGAGAAAGAAACTGGGGTAAGGAAGATTATATAACATTAATTCTTCCATTCAACCATTTATATTTTGCCTTCTTTTGCTTATTTTAAATAATAAACTGCTTATAAAGCTACATTTTTCCACAAACTACTTCTAAACAGAGAGGAGATGGAGGAGTGGAAGGTGGAAAGCTTTTAAAGACCCAGAAAGATGTTCATTTCAATTACAAAACAAAACAATAGGCAACCTTATTCTTCATAGGCTTACTTATAAATTGCAAGACAGGCACAAATGAACGCACAATAGCAAACTGATTATTTTGAAATTTAGTTGACTGAATTGGAGAACTGAATTAATTTGTCTTGAAGTTAGACATATTGTAGGCCAGGGGTCTTCAAACTTGACAGCTTTAAGACTTGTGGACTTCAACTCCCAGAATTCCTCCTCCAGTCATGTTAACTCAGGAATTCTGTAAGTTAGTCCAAAAGTCTTAAACTTGCCAAGTTTGAAGACCCTTGTTCTAGGCTGTGAGAATGGAAAATCACAATAAAAAGTAGCACTTGCTGCCAACTCTTTAACATTTCTACATTAAAAGAATTTCAAAGTAAATGGTGGTAAACCATTGGTTATATGCAATGATTGTATTAATACAGTATATACTTCAACAAACTTTTTTATTTTATCTAGAGGAACTGCACTAAGCTGAAATATGGTTCAGTCACAGTTCCTGGACCTCCATGGAGGCACTAAACTCCATGGGTAAAAACATCACACCATCTTTAACAGGACCTAACTTAACTGCAGTCTGCAAATGCCTCAAGACATTCCTTCAGGACATGTCTCAAGGAGTACCTCTTATCTCCAGTATTTCTGCAGCATTTCTCTCTTCTCCAGATCAGATCACCCAAGTTTACTTTTTTTTAATGATCTGATATAGAAGCAGTGTTTTCTATCTTCTCCTGGCTCAATTTATTTATTTAAAAAAACATACAATAGGCAATTTACAGTAAAGCCTAGCTGTATTGTATGATTTGTGAAGCTTTGACAAGAAAAGCCCGCAGGGGATGGAATTTATCATCTCCTGTTGGCACTTTGCCACCCCCACCCCCGGACTGCCAATTTTCTTCTAAAGTCATTTTGGTTTGTGCTACTAGACCAATATGACATCAGGAGAGGAATAGCAGCACTATGAATGCTGGAAAAAGGAGTAAACCAGGATCACCAGAGGCAGTTTGCTTTGTAGAAAACAGGCATGCAGGACCTATCCAGTTGCTCAAACAGCATCAAGATTGCTAGATGCAACAACAGAACAGGAGCTCTCTAAAGTGTCCTGCCTGCCTACTTTTTCCACACTGCCTGGGTTTGATAATCACTAAAGGAGATGGAAGGGTTTTGACAAATGGCTAAACCCATCCTTCTAGTCATGTCTTCAAACTTGCCACCCCCTCTTCCAGTCATAGATCTATATCAGGAAGAACAATTAGTGGATTATCATTAAGAAATGAGTTTTACTGCAACTTGGGAAGTGTTATTTCTTTTTCTTTTGTATGGTTTTAAATAAAAATGATGCTAACATACTCATTGATGAGCCGTGGTAACACGGTGATTAAAATGCAGTATTGCAGGTTAATTCTGTTGACTGCCAAGAGTTCAATCCTGACTGGCTCATGGCTGACTCAGCCTTCCATCTTTCCGAGGTCGGTAAAATGAGGATCCAGGTTGTTGGGGGCAATGTGCTGACTCTGTAAAATGCTTAGAGAAGGCTGTAAAAGCACTATGAAATGGTATATATGTCTAAGTACTAAGTGCTATTGCTATTTTTAGCAACCTAGAAGAGTAAACATATGTATTTTCCTGGGGAATGGCCACCTGACAAGGGTTAATTACTACACAGATTCCGGATACCACTAGTTGTATAATCACTTCAATTGCCAGTTTGAATTGTATTGTTCCATAAATCCAGTTTTCTGTATGAAGCAATGCATTTTCAAAAAGGGATGGACATTTTACAACACATAGAACAATATCTGAATGATACCTCCTGTGCAATATAGACAGTGATTCAGCAAGAAAAAGTCCATTGATCACATGGGTGTCAAATTCATTGTGTCATGTTGCTGTCACATGACATTTCACAATTTCTTCCCCTTTTGTGGACCAGGGGGTGGGCATGGCATGAGGCATCCAGCCTGTGGACCACCAGTTTGATACCCTGATGGATTTGATACCCCTTTCCACCTGGTGGAAAGCTGGTCTGTATTAAAGCAGTAGCAATAGCACTTAAGACTTATATACAGTACTGCTTCACAGTGTTTTACAGCCTTCTCTAAGTGGTTTACAGAGTCAGCATACAGATTAGCTGTTATGTTAAGTAGACGGTTAGGATATAATAATAATAATGGGTAACCCACAGCCTATGGGTTACAGGGACTCATTCAAGTAACTTTGCTAACCCAAAGATGACATTTGTGGCAATGTGCTGATTTGGGTCAACACAGCTTTTCTTGGATTTTTTTCTCCTTTTCAAATAAAAAGTAATATATGTTTTAAAACTACAGCCTTTAAACCAGGGGGTGGGATTCTACCAGTTCGGATCAGTTCAGGAGAACCGGATAATAAAGTTACATTTGGTTCACAGAATCGGGACTTCAACCACCCGGCTGGCCCCACCCACCCCATACCTCCCCTTCCAGGAATCTCCACTCAGCCCATTTTTGATGGACGTAAGTGCACCATGGCCACACCCACCCAGCAACTAGGCAGTGAACCACCCCTGCTTTAAACTCATCTTCAAGTTTTGGGCCTATTTATCTGAGTAATATCATTGCATCACTGACACAATCCTTGCTCCTTTTTTGTGGAGGGGGATGACTTTCCACCCCTTGCACAGAGAAGTCTCTCAGCTCATAAAGGGATTTTATACCATTGTATTCTCCATTTCCCCCCTTAACCCCCCCTGAAAGTAATTTGCTATTCATCACTTCTCACATTTCACCTAGACACTCTTGGCTGTGATTCACTTTTAAACATATGGACACAATTCCTTTCCAGAAGGAACGGATGGTTGCCAGGAACTGGCAGATATGTCTGACGGCTACAGTTTCAAACAATGTTCAACACATAAATGGTGGCGCTGCCTTCTGTTAACATCAAACTAAATGTATAGACCAGGCTTTTTATTTACAATGGACGGAACACCAGACTAAAAGCTGTCTAGGGAAACACAGAATCTTCCATCTTTTTGTGGAAATTCAATTAGAAATTTACATTTCTGGCCCCATATGGTGTCCGGACATACTATCATACAATGCTGCCATTTGACAGATCATGTGGCATGGTAAATAAATTGAAGTGAAATTTGGAAAAACTGTAAAAGACAAAGGTGAAAAATAAAAGACCTTTCTTTCAAATTCATACACTGGGCTTTCTGCAGTAAACAAGAGGCCAACTTACCAGCTTTTTTTTTTTTTTTAATGGAGTTGGTTAGAACAAGAGAGAGAAATGGAAAGGGTCCATTGTAGCAGAAGTCTCTTTACAATGCAGATTTGGTACTGCATGAACCACGAAATGTTGCACAAGACTCCATAGAACTCCTCAAGCAAAGAAGTATTAATGGATTTAATAATCTTTTCTCACAGAGATACAGGTAGTCTTTGATTTATGATTACAACTGAGCCCCAAATTGATGTTGTTAAGTGAGATGTTTGTGAAGTGAATCTTGTCCCATTTCTGGCCACAGTTATTAAGTGAATTGCTTCAGTTGCTAAATGAGTAACCCAGTTGTTAAATGAATCTGGCTTTCCCATTGACTTTGCTTGTCAGAAGTTCGCAGAAGGTTATTACATGACCCTGGGACACTGAAGCCATCATAAATATGAACCAGCATTCAGGTTTTGATTACATGACAATGGGGGAAGCTGCAATGATCATAAGTCACTTTTTTCCAGTGCCGTTGTAACTTTGGAAGATCGCTAAGCAATCTGTTATAAGTAGAGGACTACCGTATTGTGCACTTAGGTGGGCAAACTCCCTGTAATGTCCCTGGTGGAGACTGACTCTGAGGAAGAGGAGGAACAGTCAACAGGGAGTGGGAGTGTGGCTCCAGAGGTGGTGGAGGAGGCTGGGGAGGCCAGCTGAGCAATCAGAGAAGGATCCAGGCCCATCCCCTATCTATCCTANCTCCTCGTGGCTTGCAGCTGGGAGCTATGTATATAAGTTTGTAACTGCGTAGTCAGAATTGCTGGAGTCAAAGTTTATTGTTTCCTTTGAAAGAGGTTTATCTTTGTTGGCATTTTTCCCATGGACTCTCCCTGTTATCTTCCTGGAATGTATGATTAATTATCTTGGCTTGCTTTGGAACTCTCGTCAATGTGGTTTGTTTTTGTTTTCTTTTGCCTCTTTATTTACTTTTGTGACTTTAAACTGTGCCTAATAAAACAGTGAAGTTAAGTTGAAGGTATTACCGGACTTCAATGTATGTTTTGGGTTTTGGGTTATTTTGAGAGACTACGGGTCATCACACTCCCTTCTACTTATAACCTGTAATATACAGATCCAATGCACCAGGCTAAACTAAATAGGATTGAGTGTCACATTCTGACTTAGTTTAAGGCATGATCAAATCAGTACAAAAGCATGGTAGTTCTGGTCAACTTTGAGGCAGTCACACTATAGTTATACTATATATTATATACTATAGCTCAAACTATAAAGGACAAGACTGTTACTATTGTGAAGATAGAACTGGAGAAGGGAACACAATGGCTTGGGGTGGGGGGGAGAGGACAGCACATAATTAAATAATGGCATGGATAAACAAACACTATGAATGTAAGGACTTGTTAACCTGAGGTTTTATAAGAAAGGTCCACAGATTTGACTGGACTTATTCATGCATACTGTGTTAAATCATTTATTCACTGAAGTATTGTTTTATAGAGGTTTAACTAAGATCATTGCTTTTATACAGCTAAAAGTAAACACTTCAAATTTGGGCAAAGTTTTCTCTCCGTGCAGCTCATCTTAGCCCTTTTAGGGAAATACTAGTGAGACAATGCTCTAGATTACAATGAACATAATATCTGGAAAACTCAGCTCTGTATATAAAAGTTGTTTCCTGAGAAATTTGGGTATACAGTTAGTCCAAATTTCCCCCTTGTGCATTTCCTGTCCATGCCACCCTTAGAGGACTTTGCATATATATTTCCATATTTAGAAAATCATCCAGTCTTTTCTATATGCCAACTTTTGTGCTACATGTGGGGTGTTTTAATCAGTCTTTGATTTTGTGCATTCATTATAATCAAGTATATGCATTTGAGAAAAATAAGCCAAAGAAGCAATTTATGGAAAGAATTACTTCCAGTTTACACTAGAATTGTTTCCTAGAATTTAATAAACACCCCAAAAATATCTAGTTTAGGTCATTATTCCCAATCTAAGTGTCTTTCAGATGTGCTGAACTTTGACCATTTTAATTCCTCCAACCATCACTGAAGTGCCAAATTAGGAGTTTAAAACTAATGGTGACATCCAGGATCAGAGACACCTTACATTTCTACATGGGAAGCACGATGGATGGAAAAACACCTCCACTTCATATCTCTTCATATGTCTGCCCTCAAAATATTGTGTGTAATGAGGATAATTAGAGTTCAGAATTAGAGTACTCATTTTTCATCTTCTCTCTCTAAACCTTTAAACAAAATGGCTGAGTAGGCATTGTTGCAGACATTCCATTACATTATATTCTAAGATTATATTACGTGTGCATATGTAAATAGAATATAATTTATTCTATTTATATGCTATCGATCTCACCTGAGAGTAACTCGAGGTGGCTTACAACAATTTAAAAAACAATCAAAAACATTAAAACAATAAATAGTAACATTAAATTAATTTAAAATTATGAAGATGGGAAGGAAGGCGGCAAGATGTACACAAGGAGGAGGTGGGCTCTTATCTTAGTCCATTGATCATCTTGTTGACAGAGTCAGCTCTTTAGCTCTTTCAGAAAGCCAAAAGGATGGGGGGGGGGGATCCCACATCAAGAAACATGATATTCTGAAGTGCAGGAGCCATAGCTCTTTTCCTAGATCCCACTGGCCAAAATTCTTTGAATAAGGCCACCAGATGACATCCTATAGATGCAATAAGGGTAGAGAAATAATGGTGCTTTGCTACACTTTAGTGCCATGAGGCATGCCTTAATAGCAGCTCTAAGTTATGTCTTGTCAGACTAATCCTTGTTTTCCTCCAGCAGCTCTTTAGCCCTCTCTTAGCTCTTTTTATAACCCATAGCTCCTCTGTAAAACATGGGGAGTATTGGGAGGAATGGGTCAAGAGAAACCATCAAAGCATGATCCATGTCTGAAGCTTCAGTCGCCTTTTGGTTCCACGATATTATAAAGTGATCCAGTATTTTAAAAAAGAGTAATCTCTCAGAAGACAGAGGCCCAATTATGGACTCTGTTTAAATCTCAGTTTTATTATCTGAGGTATAGAATTATAATCTGGAGTGTTATAACCTGTCTTAATGAAAATGCAATCAGCTGTTAGAGGTGATTGATGCTTAATGTCTTCTCATTTATTATACACTCTTATTCAATTGAAATTAAATTACAGGTACCCTATATACAGTATATATCATGGTACTTGCATCATAGATTCTGTATTTATTAAATTGTGTTAGTTATTATATTTCATAGCTAACACAATTTAATAAATAGAGAATCTATGATGCAAGGTTCAAGAATGTAATAAGATAAACATGAGGAGAAGCAAGGAACAATCCTGAAAACTTAGAAATAGTTTTTCTGTAACTAAACCATAGATTGGCAATCAAGTGACAGAGATATTTTTTTAATTAAAAAAAAACTAAAGTTAAGCATGATTTTCTTCCCTGTAGTTAACTTTGCAAGCTCAGTTATCTTGTGTTCATTTTTGTACATTTCCAAATTTCTATCCAGTCCCTTATATTTCTTTCACATTCAAATGATAATGTGAAGTAATCATAGCAAAACCATTGCAACCTATCTTTTAAAATGTAATTTTAAATATTTATGGTATTAAAAATACCTTCTTTAGATAAAAAATACTCAAAGCTTCTGATCGACTATTTTGTTTCCTATCAAAGGTTTCACATCTACATCTGTTAGAGGTTTGCAAAAAGAAAAAAGAAAGAAAAAGCTAGAGGCAGCTGGGTAGACAGGATAACTGGAAACATTTTTCAGACGTCAGGAACCACAATGTATAATATTACCAAGGAGGGCTTCCCAGAAAGCAGCATGTTTGAATTATAAAGCAAAAGCCAAATTCCCACACTGGTATTGAAATTTAAGGGTTGGTAGGGTATTATGGTATTAAAAGAAAAATTGTACAAAAAAGAAGAATACAAGAAAGGTGATAACTGGAAAAAGTTGGAATGCAAACAAGCCTAGGCTCTCTATTGTAAAACCAACACTTTATCTTTCTGGAGCACATCTACACACCCAATCACAAAAGCTATTTTCTCTTCCTTCACATTTTCTTTAGAAAGAGTCATAAGTGACAGCTGATACAGAAAACTCTGGTTCCTGTCTTGAGTTTCCCAGCCATTTGGGGTTTGAAATAAAAGAATTTGTTCCAGTGGATGAACAAGGGAAGATTCAAGGAACTGCAGACCTACCTCATTCTGACCTTGCAAAAGTGCCAAACACAGAATGTCTGATTATTTCCAACCATTTATAAATCTCAGCCTATAAAAGCTTAGCTTGGCCAAGAAAAATCTCCCAGAGGTACAAAACAAGCCTGAGCCAGACAAGCTGGTAACACTTCTTCAAGTCTAACATTTAAGGCAGAGGGAATTCAACAGGTTCTGGTTGAAAATCAGGCAAAGATTCCTAAGAGTAATTGTCCAACTAAAGGCCCTGTCACATTGGCCGACGGATGCAAAACGTTTGTAAAAAGGACACAGCGGATGAGAAAAATATGTTCCAATCCGTTGTTATCCGCCTCTCAAAAGGGCAAAAATTGCATAACCAGAGCGGACAACACGGAAAGGAATGGATGGGGAGGACATAGGGCGGATGGGAAGCGGATGCTCCCACGGAAGCCTAGCGGATTGAAGTGGATGGGAGCGGATGGCACATCCGCAAGGCTTCCGGGGGACCGCAGCAAAGCAGATGCAGAACGGAAAGAGCGGATGCAGAGCGGAACCACGAGCGGATGCAGCGGATGCACAGCGGAAGCCTAGTGGATGAATGAATGCACAGTGGAAGCCAAATGGATGCTTAGCGGAAGCCTAGTGGATGCCTAGCGTTCACTGCGCATGCAGGGAGGATGCATTGCGTCAGCCCCGCGATATAAAGGGAAGCAGCTCCCAAGCAGGTCAACATTCAGAGGAAAAGACCTGCCTTCTAGACATATCTCCAGCTTTCCCCATGCAGCCTACCTGCCAGCCTGCCTGCCTGCCAGCCTGCCAGCCAGCCACCAACCCCACAACCATGGGAAGAAGAGAAAGCCTCAGCCATCTGCTGCCAGCCCTGGCAAGAGGGACAGGGCCCCCTTCCCACCCCCTGGCCCTCACTCTGCTTCTTGCTGGGCGTTCTGCAGCCCGGGCTCGCTCTTCTGGGCTGGGGATCAACATTCTGCTGATGCTGCTTCTGGAGGAGCTGATGATGCTGCTTCTGCGGTGGTGCTTCTGCTGGTGCTTACTCTGCTGATGCTGCTTCTGGCGGTGGTGCTTCTGCTGGTGCTTACTCTGCTGAAGCTGCTTCTGGCGGTTGTGCTTCTGCTGATGCTTACTCTGCTGCACGCTCCTGTGCTGAGGCTTCTCTGTGCTTACTCTGCTGGTGCTGCACCTGGTGCTGCTGCTTCTGCTGGTGCTTACTCTGCTGGCGCTGCTCCTCGTTCCTGCTGATCCTGCTGGTGCTTCCTGTCCCGCTGGTGCTTCCTGGTCCTGCTCGTGCTCCTGGTCCTGCTGGTCCTGCTGGTGCTTACTCTGCTGCTGGCTGATCCTGGTCCTGCTGGTGGGTGCTGCTGCTGCTGGTCCTGCTTTTGCTGCTGCTGCTGGTAGTGTGGAGGAGCAGCCCCTACAACCTGGAAGCCCCTCTGATGAGGCCCATGTGGTCCTGCCAAAGGGGAGGAAGAGGCAGACGCGAGAATGGGAGAGGAGGCATACAACATCGAAGAGGAACATGAGGAGGAGTGCTGGAGTGGCTGAGAGAGAATGAGTATATCTATGGCGGAAGGGGACACAGGCTCTATAGGGACACCAAAAGGAAGCAGGCTGCTTGGAGAGAGAAGGCGGAGAGCCTGGGCTACACTCCGGAGGTGCACATAGAAGCACATGCACACCTGGTTCAGGAACCTGCACCTCAAGAAATCTGGCCAGGCCGCGGTCAAGCTGATGGAGAGACCTACGTCATGGCCAAGTGCAGCTTCCTGGAGGGTGAGATCCGCCACCGAGGAGCAGCCCTCTCACAACCCTTCTCTCTCAGGCAGCCTGCTGAGAGCCAGTCCTCTTCCAGCCGAGAGTCAGCTCCTGTCTCCAGGCAGGTATCTGTGGAGCAATGCCACGACAGAGAACCCCCCGACAGCTGTAGTACCGTGTGGGCGGAGCGCGTGGAGGACCCCCTGGCGCAGTGGGAGAAAGGAGACGGCACTTCCACCACAGCTCAACCTGCATCCACCCCCAGCTCCACCTCCACAGAAAGGCAGAGAGGCAAACCGGAGGGACAGAGCCACACTGTTCCTGCTGGAGATAAGAGACACCATCAGGAGCAGCGTAGATCTCCTCTCTCAGCTGTACACACCGACTTCTCATCCTCCAACCGCAAGCCCTTCCTCACCTATGTCAACCAGACCCTCATGGACATGGTGAAACCCCAGTAACCAGATGGTGAAGGACAGGATCACCGATCTGCTTCACAACCTCCAGACCCAGATGAACCTGCTCCCACCCAGTCCAGGCCTGCTCCTCCACCCCAGGTGATGTCACTGCCCTTCCAAGGCTTTCCACGGCCCTCACCTACCAAGGCTACGGCTACCAGGAGGTCCAGAGCACTGGCAGCAACCCTTCCCAGTCCAGGCACATGTTCATCGGATGCCACCATGCCACGGTTCCATAGATGCCACCCATGCCACCCATGCCACTGATGCCAGTCCTCACCCAGCTGCAGACCAGACAGCCCCACTACCACTGCTCCTTCCTCCACCCCACAGCCAAGCCCGGCCTCAGTACATCTGTCATCGGTCCTGGGGCTGACACCCCATGGCATGGAGAAGGGCTCTCAACATCACGGGTGCTGAGCCAGCTGTCTGAGAGCTTCCTCAACACACCCATCCCCTGTTGTCCTCTCCGGGGCCAGGCACCCAGTGGCGCTTCAGACCAGCACTCCAGCACCAGCCCACCTCCACAGCACCTGGACCCTTCACCCCTGAGACTGGGCACACCTCTGAGTGACAGAAGAGTGCCAGGAGAGGGTGGCTACCTGTAGACTTTATTTGGACACTTGACTTGGGTCATTTTTCTTTTACAGCTTGTTATTAATAAAGATTATCTTTGCTTCACACACTTGCTTCATTTATTTTTGTCAATAAAGTCTTGGTGGAAACTTTTAGAAATGGTTTAGCTTTTGCATGCTTGTGGATGTTAGATACTAGTGGGGTGGCAGGATACCTTTGGGATAAGTTAAGATAGCTGTGGGATGGTTGAGATAGCAGTGGGATTGGCAGGGATACCTGTGGATGGATTAGGGTACCTGTGGGATGGGTTAAGATAGCTGTGGATAGATAAACCTCCAGTGGCAAGCAAGTGGGGACTCCATGGTCCACCCTCCCAGGTGCCACACCTATGGCCCTTTATTATCAATAATAATGTAATCATTCATCCACACGTCAACATAAACACAACTCTTTATTAAATTGCCCTGTTCATTGTAGCCCACCCAACATACATGGCCCAATCTCATCAGTGTGATGAGAAAGCTGAAGGAAGCATCCATTAATCATCATATCATCCTGTCTTGCCACTCCACCGCTCCAGCTGGGGAGTTGCACCAGTTTTCAGGAGGTTGCGCTGCTTCTTCCCTTCACATGAGGCTCTGTTGGGGCCTTGCACATCCTCAGTGTTCTATCAGGTGTTTGCCCTTGCCTCCATTCCCCAGGCTCCATGTCCCCATTGCCTTGTTGGAGGTCCATTGAGCCTGTTCTGCAAGACTGCGGTAGCGGGTCGCATGAGATTGTGCAGGATGCAGCAAGCTTCCACGATCCTCCTCACGGTCTCTGGGCGATGCTGCATGGTGGTGAGAAATATCTGGAAGCTGTTGGCCAGATGCCAAAGGCATTCATCACCACCCACCTTGCCTGGACAGCCTGTAGTTGAAGATCCTCTCTTCACAGGTGAGTGTAGGGCTTCATGAGGTAGTTCTGAGGGAAAGCGTCATCCCCACGATGAAGTAGGGCATATCTTGCGTGTCGTTGGCAGGGTCTGGATCTGGGGAAGCCCATGATGAGGTTGCATTCCAGCCCCTCCTTGAGGTGACTGGTTGTATACCTGGGCATCTGAAGCTGACCCGTTTGCCTGAAGCATGATGTACTATGAACTTGTAGTCAGCATCGACCATGGTGAAGAGGATGATGCTGAAGAAGCCCTTGTAGTTGAAATAAGTGGACCCTGACTTGGCTGGAGCTTGCAGGCACGTGCTTTGCCATCTATGGCCTCCACGGTGTGGGGGAAGTTCCACTTTGAATACCACTGCTCTGCAACTTTCTTCCAGCCTTCTTCAGTTGAGGGCACTGGAGGAGCTCCTCCAGTATTCTTCGATGATGGCCTGCACCACTTCTCTGACCACAATGCTGATGTGGTGTTGTGTGGCACCCTCCAGCCGTTACTGCATGCTCCTGTAGGTGGTCCCTGAGGCCAGGTGGCGCAGAGTCAGTGCCACCTTGAGCCCAGGATCCAGGCTGGCCGGAAGTTGGTGCTCTGCTTGGTCAACCTGGGTGTCAGGCGCTGCACAACTTCATCAAACATGGCTGGAGGCATCCTCATGAAGTTCTGGAATGCACGAGGGCTCTCGTTCCTCAGCTCCACCATCAGCTTGTGTACAGTCCGTACTCTGCTCTTCTCCCGATCCATCTTCGACCCAGACACTTCTTGGCCGCCTCCTTTTCTCCCATAGAACAGTTGAAAGAGCCTGTAAGATGGCTTCGCACTTTGCAAAACGATGGTGGCTACCAAAAGGACTGCTGTTACGATCCATGATGGACATCAATGGATGCTGTGGAAGAGCAAGAGCCAGATGAAGGCTGCAGAGGTCTTCACAGCAGGGGCTGCTGTGGACTGAAAGTGAGATCCAGGTGAGTTGCTCCCCCTTTTTATAGGCAATATAGGTTTTCCACTATATGTCCTTTGCATCCTCTAGGCATCCTCTAGACATCCTTAATATCCGAGATAAGGTCCCCTCTGCAAACGCTTTTCATGTTTTAAATGCTTTCTTTGCGAGCTGCATCCGCTTTCATCCTTTCTCCGTCCTGCTACTAATGCTGTGCGTCCGTTCCATGTCCATTTGCTTCCTCCCTGTGTCCCTTTCGCTGGAGCGGATTTGAGTTGCGCGGATACCTAGCAGATGTAGCGGATGCGTAATTGATGACGACGGATGCAGAACGGATGTTCCCCGTATGCCGTGCAGATGCAGAACGGACGCGTTGAATACATTTCCGCTCAAAAAGTTTTGAGCAGCTCAAAACTTTTGAGCGCGATGGAACCTCAGTCAATGGATGCTGACGGATAGAGAGGAAGAAAAACGGATACAGTGAGCTACAAACGGAATGCATCGCGTTAACCAACGATGCAAGTTTCTCTCCGTTTTACATCCTCTTTCCATCCGTTGGTGCAGTGTGACATGGGCTTTAGCAACTTTAAGATGTGTGTACCTCAGCTGCCAGATAGCATGCTGTCTGGGGGATTCTGGGAATTGAAATCCATATATCTTAAAGTTGCTAAGGTGAAGAAACACCTATATAAGCAATTTGATTCAAACTTAACTTTAAATGAAGGAAGGGGCTGTCCATTCCACTGCTAGGATTTTATGGAATCAGAGATTTGTATGTTGTATATGGAATTCCTCATCTATGATTATTTTTATAGAATTCCCCAAATTCTGTTGGGAACCCACATTGGGAGTATATCACCATCCCTTCTATTTTCCATTGTAAAATAAATCCACAAAATGAAAATTTCCAAGCTTCCCAAAAGGAAAGAAGGCACCAAGCAAGCAAAATGTACCATTGCTGTAACCTTTTTGGAAACAAAGTTTCCTTGGCTACCCAAAAATAGATTACAATGCTTCAGAAACAGAATATACTCAAACTGTAATTTCTGTTTGTTCAAATTGGAGAGGCTGGCAAGCTGGGTCTGATGCTATATCTCTCCTATTTCATTCTGTTGGCATGGAAAATCGCACAGCATGCTCTTTTTCTCTGCACTCATGCCAGAGTGAGTGTTGCTTTGCTGCTACCACAATCCAAGGAACAGCTGGAATCAGAAGGCAACTCCTGTAAATATCCATGATGGTTACTAAGTTGCAATTCTGCCCATATCTGAGGAAGAGCACCATTGCATAATGGAATGTTTCCATGGGAATATTTACACAAACAAAATTTACACATTCAAATAGCATAAGGCTATTTGGAAATCTGTGATACTATACTGCAGCAATAGAGAGAGGTGGGGAGGAATATCGATCTGAAAATTGGGGTACTCACTTGCCTAACATAATCCAAATTTTAAAGCCACCCTTCCCAGCCTTGATTCCTCCAAATATACAACTTCCAAGAATTCGAATCAAAAGAGTCAATAGTTCAGAACAACTATATTTGTATCCCTAAATAGGATAGGATTAGAAGGTGACATATAGGCCATGTGATTCATCTCCCTGTTCAGTGCAGAAATCCAAGTTAACCTAACCAAATAAAGAGTTGTCCACAGTTGATTTGTAAACATGAGACAAGTCAACATTGGTTCCAAGGATACATTAGTCTTACTACTAGAAGGTTTAGCTAACAGAAAATCAGTGTCTGCCATTTGGTATTTAAATCTATCATGCCACGATGCATGCTCTCAAATAAAAGAAAATAGGTCTCCTATTTCTTCAGTGTGACATTCTTTAAAATATTTAGGAATACCCTCAGTCTCAATCTCTTCTCAATGGTAAATGTTCCAATTTCCTTCAATCCCTCTACATAGGATTTAACTTCCAGAACCCCTTCTCTGAACAGTTCGTTTTCTCTCATCCATTGTAAAACTGTCTGTTCAGATAGGAAAAATGGAGCTGTGTATCATCCACATATCGATTTCATCCTAGGGCCAAATATCTAAGAATCTTCTGACTAAATTCTATGATACATTCTCAGCATGAATCGTTTCTCAGGTTGTTTAATGTCATTTCTCTGTGAAATTCAGGCCTGAACTATACCAAAATCAACATAAATAACTTGGATCAAATAAGACCGAAGCAGTGAAAAGCTCTGCAGCTGATCATAGGAACATATAGATTGGCTATTTCCCCATGTTGGAAGTAGCCAGTCTAATTGCAAATCTCCATTCAAATGTCTAAATGCGTTGACATAAAACCCTGTTTTCATGTCACATTGAGAACAATCAATGAGTGGAACAAATAGCCTTCTGAAGTTGTGGGTGCCCCATCATTGGAGGCTTTTAAGAAGAGATTGGACATCCACTTGTCAGAAATAGTATAGGTCTCCTACACGAGCAGAGGGTTGGACCAGATGACCTCCAAGGTTCCTTCCAATTCTGTTCTCTAATTACTGAAAAGTGGAGAAATAAAGAGCTACACTGATCTACAATAGATTTATTAACAAAGAGAATGAGAGAGAGGATGGAGGGATGGATAAATAAATAGATGACAGACAGACAAACAGATGGAATATATAAAAATATTTCATTTGAGAACTATACGGTTCGCCCTACAAACCTGGCAAAAAGGGAATTATCCTTTGTTTAGGGTCCTTCTGTCCTCCTTCCATTGGAAATTTGTCCAACATTTGCATCTTTAAAACAAGAAAAAAAAAAGGGGGGGGATGTGAGATACACAGTTAACATTGCCACAAATTAATAAATGATTTTTTTTACATTAAAAATAAATCAGTGTTGCAGACAAATATAATCTTAGCCACCTGGCCTTTGGTAGAGCTTTTCAGAAATACAAATTTCATCAGACAGACTTTCTAAGTGACTGATGCTACATCTGCTGTTTTTTAATTTCTTGAAAAATTAAAAGTCCTTGTGGAAACAATGCCTCCTCATGCAGAAACAGGAAAGGCTCAATTTCTCTAAGGCCTTTAGGCAATCTCTCCGATTTCTATATTGTGCAAATCCATGCTTGCTACACTTTGCAATGAACAGAATTTTTTTTTCAATCTTAGTAAGAGAAGGGATGGATAGCTTTAATTTTCCTCCCTTTCAGTATGAGCTGGAACAAGAAAATATTTATGGGCATGTTCTACAGTATGTATGAAAATGTATGTCAAATTGTTGTGTGTTTTCTTCCTGATTCATCAGCATAGGCAGGTCATGAGACAAAAAGAGAAGAAACGAGGTCAGAAGGTCTACCATGACACTGTCCACAATGATATACAGGTAATCTTTGACTTATAACAGTTCCTTTAGGGACCATTCAAAGTTTCAGCGGCACTGAAAAAAGGGACTTAGAATCGTTTTTCACAGTTGCAACTTTTGCAGCGATCAAAATTTAGATGCTTGGCAACTAGTTCATATTTATAATGGTTGCAGTGTCCTAGGGTCCTGTGATCGCTTGTTTTGACCGTCTGATAAGGTCAATGGGGAAGCCAGATTCACTTAACAACTCATTTGCTACCTTAACAATTGCAGAAATTCACTTAAAAACCGTGATAAGAAATGTCATAAAATGGGGCAAAACTCATTTAACAAATGTCTTATTTAATTTCTTACAACAGAAATCTTGGACTCAATTGTGGTTGTAAGACTATCTGTATTGAAATATCTCGGGCAAGAGCATTTTTCACCACACCAATATTGTGAGCCACCCAGAGTCATATATTTGAGATGGAGAGCTACATAAAATGAAATAATAAATAAGTAGAAATATTGCTACCTTTTAAAAATCTATAGCAAGTGTTAATTGAATATAGAGAGAAATAGAGATCTTTGTCTGAATTCTGCTCAAGCTGGATGTGAGATGAAACCAAACAGAGAGCTAAAACAATATCTGATCTAGAAATGTAATGAGGGCCCTTCAGATGTTTTAAACTTCAGCTTCAACTCCTCTATTGGTCACCCTGTTGGAGGCTAGAACACTTGGAGAGCGTTTGTTGCCTATCTTACACTACAGAATAAATGTCAGGACATGCCAGATGACCTAATTCAACAAAGAAAGACAGATTCCTGTATTCACATCTACTGGACTCATGGCAATTCACTAATTAACTTGTGGCAGGTGAAAAATCTTTGCAAAAAGAGTATGCAAGAAAACAAAAAACAGCCCTATCAAGATTCCAGGACCTCATCTGTATTTTTTCTTCTCAAATCTAAATTGTTACAATTTCATATACTCCAGATACTCTAATGTACTTTACTACACAGCATTTTCTAATACAATCAACAGTCACAACATGCAATACTGTAAAAGGCAAGATTTATATTAGAAGACTCACATTTTAAAAATTCACAGTTTCAGCCAAATTTAGTAGTAAAACTTCCCAAGCTAAAACCTGCCAGGACAACTTTATGAACAGGGCACGATATTATAGTGAGAAAACTTCTTAGAAGTTTATATATAGCAATAGGGTCTACACTCTAGACACAGAAATATGTCTTAAATTGCTGCCAACGTATGTAAAATTAGAGCTGCCTAAGGCCATGTTATAAAAGTAATCGGGTCACTTTCCCAAATGCTTGATGGAAGCAATTAATTCTACAAGTATTTTTCTTGGAAGAGTTAAATCCATTGCTCTCAGAGGCTCCCTGTGACCATAACTGATGAACAGTGATGATATATTTTCATGCCATTTCAAGTAAGGCATTTCAAGTAATTAAAACTCACATAAAGCTAGAAATAGGCAGGTCACAGTTAAAAGAAACATAACAATCCTAAGGACCCTTATAAAACCAAACCCTGATCAGGAGTATCAGGGATATTGCTCCACTGATATTGGGGCTCTCAACTTTCTCAAACATGTTAAATGGTCATAAGGAGGCTGCCAACTGTTTTGATCCATAATATAACCAACTGAATGCCACAACCCAGATATCACAGAGCACTAACTTTCAAATGCTGATTTTAACACAAATAAAACATGCATCATTTTCCATGACCTGAAGACAACTGGTGCCACTGCCATTATACTTAAAACTAACCAATATTGTCTCCTTGCTGTTAACAGGAAAGGCACATATATAATATATGACTGAGGAAGTTCGTCTGTTTTTTCCTTACTAACGCAAAACATTACATTAGCTTCAAATCTGATTGCCAACTTCAGGCACAGATGAACCTGTATTTTTACTATTTTTCCTCTCCTCAACCTCCACCCCGAAGTAGGACTGCATCACATTATGTGATCTAAATGTAGGGTTCATGTAAGACAAGTTTCTTCATACCATCCAGAAATGCTTGACTGCAACTCTAATCATTTGCTATTTGGAAGACACTATTGTACTTTGAAGAAGGCTGAATAGGCATTTGGGAATGCTCTCCTTATTTTTGGAAGCACCTTGGAATATCTGATGACAAAATAAAAATAGAAATGCTCACAGATTTAGCAATGCTAAAATACAATTTTCCCAGACAGTTTATTCCTTTGGCTAGATGTAGCAATAGGAACTTTATCCTACACTCATCCCTAAGTATATTCCTCCTTCTCAAGAAATCATTAATAGAGATCTATTTATTTATTTATTTTGTCAAGCGATTATAGGATAACAGGTATAAGTATAAACATAGTTATGAATACATGAAATATGTATAAGAAATATATATAAGATACATATAGGATACAAATAAGAAAAATAAAAAGAAACAATAGGGCAGGGATGGTAGGCATGTTGGTGTGCTTATGCACACCCCCTACAGACCTCTTAGAAAATGGGTGAGGTCAATAGTAGACCATCTAAGGTTAAAGTTTTTGAGGTTTGGGGAAGAAACCATAGAGTCAGGTAGAGTATTCCAGACATTGACCACTCTGTTGCTGAAGTCGTATTTCCTGCAATCAAGTTTGGTGTGGTTAACCTTGAATTTGTATCCATTGTGTGCTCTTGTATTGTTATGGTTGAAGCTGAAGTATTCATTGACAGGTAGGACATTGCAATATATAATTTTATATGCTATAAAATCGATCGGACCGAAGGCGGTGTAGTTCTAGGTTTTCTAGGTCTAGAATTTCAAGTCTGGTGGTATTCTGCAACGAGTAGAGGAGTGGAGAATTCTTCTTGTGAAATATTTCTGGACTTTCTCAACTGTATTAATATCAAATACATAATGTGGGTTCCAGACTGATGAACTGTATTCAAGGATTGGTCTAGCAAATGTTTTGTATGCTCTAGCTAGTAGTGTGATATTACCAGAGAAAAAGCTACGTAGGAGTACAGTTTAGTTGTTAGGGCCATTTATGCACTCCACAGTGGCTTAAAAGCATCACCGTCATTGTGTTAGCTTCAAAATGTTGTGCATGGGTTGTCTCAGGTATACGATTGCATCCTAAGTATTATATAGCAGGTTGGGGCTTAATTCTGATGCTTTTGTCTGGGATGCTAATAAATCTCCCTCTTCCTCTCCAGTATTCTACCATCCCCTGCTTCCTGCACTCACTGTAAACAGGCATCCACAACTGAGCACACACCCACAAATCTGGGTGACACAGCAACTGATCGAAGAGGTGCAGTTTATCTGGGCAACCTTTCACTTTTGCACCAGGTTAGCTTTGTATGTTTTCTGCACAATGTGTACCCTGAAAGTCATCCCCGTTCTTTTGAATGCCTCTTCCTCATTGTTTTGTGTGGCTGGGGGGGGGGGGNGGGGGGGGGGGGGGGGGGGGGGGGAGGGGTCATTTTAGGTTGGCCCAGAAAATGAACTGGAAGCTGGAAAGGCTTTTGAGACTGGCAAAGCATTTTTAGAGGTTTGGAAATGCAAAAGCTTCTGGGTAATTTCCCACTTCTAATAGAAGGAAGTGGGCAGCAGGAGTTGGGAGAAGTGAGATCCTTTAATCCTGTGTTGGAAGTTAAAACCCATCCCTCTCTTAGAAAAATTAAATATTTTAGGACATATTAAAAAGGAAAAATATTTCCCCTAAGAAAAAGAAGAACAAACTCAGCCCTCCCACCTTTGTTAATGGGCCATTAAGGCCTGGGCCAATCTATTCTACATAACATATCTCCTTCAGGCAGAGCTAATTAACTGCCCTACAATGCACCACCCACCAGACTTAGCACATAGACACTCTACAAAGCTAGCTTTGACCTCTGACAGCAACCAATCAGGTTACTCTTCTGTGCCCCATGAAGTTCAAAGCTCAGAGAGGGCATAAAACTCAGAGCCTCTCCTTATCAATTCCCTTTTCACCCAAGATCTCCAAACCATGTGTCCTGTTCCTCAATAAACCACTTTCCAAGCGACTTCCGTGTTTCTAATGTCTTTTTCCCCACTTGAAACAACCCCGAAGGATATTTCTTCCAACACCTGAATGAAAATCCTTCATCAGTCCTTCTTGAAGAAGGAGAGTTTAACTCCCAGAAAACTTTGCTGGAAAGACTTCATTCATAAAATAGCAATTATCCAATCTTGACTAATCTTGAGAAAGTGAAGCAATAAAAAGCCCTGCTTGGTGCTTTGCACTAGACTAGGCTAAAGTCAGAAAATGTCCTGGAGGTGAGGAACAATAAATCATTTCCATAGTGCTTCTGAGGAAATTGCAAAACTGCAGTCATCAGTCATCCTACTGAAAGCATCTTTCATTTTCATTTTTAGAGTAAGCTGGCAGCTTTTGCTTTGCAGCAGGAGCACAAAAAGAAACCTTGCCTCAATGACCCTGCATTTGAGATACCTCCATACAAGGCATTTAGGATGTATGTCTCATGTCTTTTTAACTTATTCATGCAATGCTATGTCCTGCTGTGTTTTCTTTGTCATCTTATTTCCTATGGATCTTCTTCCTTTTCTCAGAATACTGGATAGACACTCCAACTGAGTTCACTACAAAAGTATAATGCAAAACTGCCAGGTATCTTTACCACTATTATGTTGTCTTTGATGAGCATGATTGGGTACTCAATCCGATGAATATTGAATTTATAGAGAGCTGCTTTGATGTAGTGGTTAAGGCAGCAGGCTACAACCCAGGAGACCATGAGTTCTAGTCCTGCCATGGGCACAAACCACTGAGTGATTTTGGGTAAGTCACTCTCTCTTTCAGCCCTAGGAAGGAGGCAAATCATTTCTAAAAAACCTTGCCAAAAAAACTGAGTCCTTCCAGGAAGTATCCAAGAATGAAACACAATTAAACATGAATCACATTTTAGCATGACATCATGGAGCCAGCATGACATCATGAGCCTTCTCTCTGAAGCGGTATCTATTTATCTAGTTGCATTTGTAGGCTTTCAAACTGCTACTTCGGCAGCTTGGGACAAGGATTGGAGCTCACTCTTATCATATAGAGCTCCAGTCTCAAACCTGGACTACCAGCTTTCCAGCCAATAAGCCCAGCATCTTAACCGCTGAGTCACCACAGCTCCCTCTTAATTTTTGCAAGCCCTGTATTAAATGAAATGCAATTAAATGTGTTTGGTCAGCACGAAATAACACAGTTTTAACTTGCTGGATTGTATCTAAATGATGTGCCCAAAGTCTTCCCTGGGACAGTGTTTTTCAACATCAATAACTTTAAGATGTATGGCATGTTAGCTGGAGAATTCTGGGAGCTGCTCCATCCATCTTAAAGGATCCCTAACTCTATGGAGATAATTTCAAAAGTGGAAGAGAGTGTATTCTGACCAAGGCTTATTGAGACACTAACAAACACATGTTAATTCCAAAATCCTTTTTTCTTTATTTCAACGGCTATGAATTTTAGTCATTCATAGCCCGTAATGAGTCTCAAACAGTTTGTAATAGTCTCACTGAAGTCTGCCAAAGTCCTTCGGGATAAGTCTGATAAGCACACACCTTTATCTTCCTTGAAATGCTACCAACAAATAAATTTCCAATGAGTTATACAAGGTCAACTGGAGCACAAATTCAACACAGAGCTTCCGGTTTCAAACAGACCAGTACAAACAAAGTTGCTTCCTGCAAAGGTCCCTTTGTTCCTCCTTTATGTCTTATGGGAGGGCCAATCACCTCCAAGCCTTACTCCCCAGTCATTACTTTTGTCTTAATTGTTCTTTCCTTCTGGCAGCGCTGTGCATGTGCACACTGGGAACAGGCTCCCCATGTTCCTCTGCCTCGCTGCTGTCAGATTCTGAAGGCTCCAGAGTCAGCGCATAACTCCCAGATGGCCGTGGCCCCATCTCTGTATTGGATGCAGGATCCTTGTCCAAGTCTCCCCCAGACTGGCCCATGTTCCTCCCCGCTGCCCAACTCTGCTGTCGTCTCCGCAGGCTGCAGGCGGACCACAACAGAGGGGAATTCAGACCACACAATATTGAATATTGCCCATTTTATTTTAAGATAAGATGGATTCTTTTTATTTCAGTCTTTGGAATTAACAAATTCAGAAAGCAAACCCTGACAATTTTTTGTTATAACATAAAATTATTAATGTATTCACAATAAACAAATTGCATTTTATACTGACATGTCATTTGTTATGGATTTGACTTTTTCCATCACGCATTCACCTGTAGGAGATTGTGACAATTTTCTTCAATGCAGTTATAATTTCATACTTTCTATAGATAAATAGATCCTGGGATTTATTCAAAAACAACATATTTTCATCTCACCCAAGTTTTTTTTTCCAGGTAGACAACAATACCCAAAGATTCATCTAATTGGTATTTAATGAATTTTCCGTAGTAAGAAAAAAGCCCGAGGCTTCAAGTATAATACAATAATAATAATAATATAATAATATAATGTATTATGAAATATACATTATTTATAAAAGTCTCTGCATGAAGCAATTGTGCAATTCCAGACTGAGCCATAAGCTTTTGAAATCTAGATTGAATCAGGTGGTCAAGATTGTTGATAGGCCAAGATCATTCCTAAATTTGCCCACTGGAGGTCCTCTTGAGACTTCAGTTTTAATTTTCTTCCCCAAAGGATCTTTGCCATAAAGATTGAGTAATGCTTCCTCAATGGCAGTCGTTCAGAACGTGCATATGCTGATATATATATAAGAAGAAAACATACAAATGTATGTATGTATGTCTTCTTAAGTTTTCGCGGGTATTTATATGTATAGTGTTCAGCTTTGTTCGGGTATTTTCCCACGTCATTATAGTTGTGCTTTTAAAGTTTTGCTTTTAAAATTGACAAACACAATACAGAAGCCTGATGATGGCAGATCAGATTCTGCTGAAACGTTGTTACAACTTTAAAAGCACAACTACAATGATGTGGGAAAATACCCGAACAAAGCTGAACAGCATACATGTAAGTACCCGCGAAAACTTAAGAATATATATATATTATTGGCACCAATATTGACCTATTTATTTGTTAGATTAGTTGCCCTATTTAGTGTTTTGGGTGCCGCAATATCTTTCTTGCCTTCGTTTGTACCATACCGGTAGTAATAACCTATGGAAATACTGCAACTTCAGTTATCTCCAAACTGTCAAAAGGACTAAAAAGTTTTTTTGTGAAAAAAGAAAACAATGTACTTGATAATTATAAGGAAGATTTAACTATGTTTAACACAACATACATTTTACAAAACCCAAATAGCTTAAGAAATCCAGCAGATGTTTAACTATTTGATCCTATATATCGAGACCAACATCTGTCTTTTTAAACTCAGCAAAACATACTCAGATAGAGGTAGATAGAATCTGCATAGAATTTCACTTTTTCATTTCTATTTCATTTATGCTTATTTTATGTATGTCTAATTAAACTCTTCTGAAAAGATATGCATTACATTAGACAGTTAATAATCTGAAATAGTTTCATTAATTTTACAAATTAATAAGGCAAATAGTTGATAAATTTTTCTTGGATTCACAAAGTTCATGACCATGTGCAACTATAGCCACATGCTATACTCATGCTAGGGAGAGATTTTAGTTGATAGTTTCAGAAGGCATTGGGTTGGCAAAACCTATGCTAAATAAATGCCTGGAAAATTACACTGCAAGCCAGTGTTGTAAACCAAGTACAAAAAGGGGGAAGTAAGGGAATCATAAGAGCACCAAGAAAGAAAAGTTTCTTTCCACTCCAGTGATATCCAGTGAGACAGTATAAAAGCCAAACTTAACACCTCTTAAAACAAAATCACATGGTAAGATAAAAGCATGGAGATCATTTTTCTCCAAGCCATAAATTTCTAGGAAGGCTTAGTGTCGCCATGGAAATATTATATTTGTGCCCATGATAATTTACTGTTGTGATCCAGTGTGATAAAGAGATGACAACAGCTGGACACTCTGTACACTAGTGAGGGAGGGGGAGTACAAAATTCAGTGTCAATGTGGTTTCGCAACCTGTAGGTTACCTCTATGCCAACATTGAAAAGGAATTTGTGCATGGCCTAAAATAGGGAAGAAGGGCTGCTGAACAGCTATCTTGAAGTAAGTTCAAGTGAGAGTAAGCTGTAAGAAAGTGCTCAGGTTCCACTAAGATCAGGGTGATTTGTGAGTCTTCAATAATCTCTAAACTATATTCAATAGCCTATGGTGTTCAAAAAAACTAGATAAAACATCATGACGACTCGTGAGCCATTGGCTGGATGCTGACAGTAATTTTTTTTCAGAACTGATATGAAAGAGTCATAATAAGGATCTCTTATGAATATTTTGGAGTGGGAAGCATAATAAAGAGCAGGTCTAGGATCCCTAGCTTCTCACCATAGATTTCTAGTCCCAATATTTACAAATAGTGGGTTTGATCAGATTAGGTGATGTTTGCAAATAAAACCTACTGTATGTAAATCATTGAGTGCCAAACTCAATGCCCGTGGGCCGATCCAGCCTTCAGGGTGCTTAGATCTGGCCCGTGGGGCCACCCTGGAAACAGGACTGGTCCATGGTGCCTCTGCCAGCGAAAACAGCCTCCCAAGCTCCATTTTCACTGGCAGAGGGCTGCAGGAGGCCATCACGACCGAAAACAGAGCCCAGGAGCAACATGCGTGCCCCTCATGAGCTCTGTTTTTGCTGGTAGAGTGCTAGCAAAACAAACTACCAGCAAAAGTGGTCTTTGATCACACAAGTGATGTTGAACTGGCCATGCCCCTTGCCCCGCGGCCCGGGGTCAAACACAACCCTGATGCATCCTTCAGTGAAATTGAGTTTGACACTCCTGAAGTAGATAGTCTTCTAGAGTTCTACATCAACACCCAATTTGCTTCCAACCACATGCAAATGAATGAATTTTCCCAGTGAGGAAATCTCAGATGAATCCCAAACATATGTGTAAAGCAGTGGTGGGATTCAATTTTTTTACTACTGGTTCTGTGGGCATGACTTCATGGGCATGGCAGGGGAAGGATACTGTAAAATCTCCAGTCAGAGGGGGTATTTGCTGGTTCTCTGAACTTGTCAAAATTTCTGCTACCGGTTCTCCAGAACTGGTCAGAACCTGCTGAATACCACCTCTGGTGTAAAGTTTCTGTAAAATAGGAGCTTGGTGATGATAAGGTGTTCTGATTGTCATTGGGAAAATAATATGGAGAGACCACTAAAACTCTTTCTACTTTAGTTTCATGATTACAACTGAAGATGCTCCCAACATTTACTATCACTTCAGAAAAAAACTCTATTCTTAAAATTAAGATAACTTTATTGTCATTTTCCTGTGTACATAATGGTACACATTAAAATGAAATTCTGATGCATTCCTCTCGAATGAAGAAATGCCACGAATACTCCTCCTTTGTAATGCTACATTTTTTCCTGAGACAGTTAGAAGTAGTACAGGTACCGTGTTTCTCACAAAATAAGGTCGGGCCTTATTTTTTTTTGACCCCCCAAAAAATGACTTGGCCATCTTTTTGGGGGTGACTTAATTTCCTCCCCCACCTAGAACGGCCCATACGTATGTACCTCTCCACGAGTCCGCTTCTTTAGGCCAATGAAAGCTCCCTGAAGGCAGAGTCCCCAGCTGTTTCGGGGCGTGACGTGGCTGCCCATGTCCCCTCGCCATTAGGCAGTCTCTTGGGCAATGGAAGCTCCCCAAGTGCAGGCACCAGCCACTTTGATTGGCCAGTAGAAGCAGCCTTGCAGTGAGGGGAGTGTGTATGTGTGTGCTCACCCCGGCTGCTGTATCCTGGAGTCATGGGATCCCCAGATTGTTGGGGGCAATAGGCTGACTCTGGAGACCCCTGCTGTAAACTGTTTAGAGATGGTTGTAAAGCACTTTGAAGCGGTATATCAGTGCTATTGCTACTATAAATACCATTAAATTTTGGGCTCCATTGTGGTTGTAAGTTCAGGACTACCTGCACGATGTAGCCATGAATCCCCGGACATAGATACTTCTTTTTGTGCCTCGGCAATCAAAGTGTCAGTGCTCTGCCAGTTAACCCCATTTAAATCATGAGTCTCTAGCCAAACTTCCAGAACTTAAAGAAGATTTATTAGTGGCACTGCCTGGATGTAGCTGACTCTGAGATACATCATTCATTGTTACCCTTGACCCTGGTGTCCCACCCACCCCCTGGGTGTATCATAATTCATATTCTCCAATGGGACACATCCATAGCCAAGAGTCATCAATCATACTTTCCAGTTAGAATTTTGTGCGGCAGAAACTTCAGTCACCTAGAAATTATTGTTGAAAACATGGAATGCATGCTGATCACTGTTCCCCCCTCCCTTTGTCTTGGCAATTCTGAAAAGACCATAGAAATATTTTATGAGTTGACACAAAGCTGCAGATTTTTGTAACATGCAGAGTTACCTCTTGACAGAGCTGTGTAGAGACAAATGTGAGAAGAGCATGTGTACAAAGCAGAAGTAATGATTCCATCATGTTCAGCTTCTAAGAAGTGTTTGTCTCAGTCTTTGTGGAGTGCAATTTATATCACCTAACACTGTTTCTAATTCTGTCACTGGAGAAGCATCTGCTCTTTTCCTTGAGTGGAGTGCCAGTACTCCATTTTAACTCCAGCTTGCCACCATTTCCCTGTTTCAGCAGCACGGTTGTGCAACAAATAAGTTGGTAAAACATTTTACCTAAGATGGAGATGTGCTGATGGATGATAACCTTTTCTATAAAGGCCTAGGAATGAAGCCACTAAGATTTGGCAGTCCTACTTTCATTCCCAAACACTGACTGCGGAGTTTCTACTGAAAGGCTGGAGAGATAATTCTAAAACAGGTCCTGCCAATGAAAAGATTAGGAAAAATAATTTGCACAAGGACATTTTCTAGGAAACAAACTAGGACTAAGGAGAAACTTCCTAACAGTGAGAACAATTAATCAGTGAAATGCTCCATCATTGGAGGCTTTTGAGAAGAGACTGGACAGCAAACCTGTCTACCTGTACAGCGACTCCTGCTTGTGCAGGGAATTGGACTAGAAGACCACAAGATCCCTTTCAGCTCTGTTATTCTATTAATCATCACTTTAGTTCAGAGCCATCCCTAGAGAAATTTGGCAGATCTATATGAGCCAATTATTTCCATGTGCGGGAAGGGGGCAGGGATAAAAATCTCAATCCAGTTGTCCCCTATATCGAACAAATGGCTCCTTTATTGAATCATCCTCTGGTAGTTTTCAAATGTTATGTTTGGCAAATGAAAGAATGCCACCTATATTCTTCAGCACATAGAAAAAGCATTGGTGTGTCCACTGTCTATCTGCACATGTTATACAACCCACAATCTGTCACTCAGGTGTAAAACTGAGTCTATGCTTCAGATTCTTTTGATGTAACTGAGAACATGGCTTGGCTCACTGTTGGCAGACAGAAATGGGCCATTAGCTAATCTAAGCCTAGCGAATTCTAAGAACAGCTACTTGTCAACACATACCCCTGCTTTCCCGTTGGTTCTGTCGAAGGCCATGAAATACTGGGCTGCAAAATTAGGTTCAGGCACTCGAGCTTCTCTCTATTCTTCTGTCTAATGGTGAACACAGTTTATTTTCAGTTTGTTGTCCATAATAACTGCTGATAGAAGAGAAGGAAAAATGATTTAGTTCCTAGATTATAAAAAATGAAAGCCAGGTGAGACAGACACTGGGTAATTACAGGTAGTCCTCAACTGACAACAGTGCATTTAATGACCAAAGCTACAATGGCACTGAAAAAGGTGATTAATGATATTTACAATCATTGCAGCATCCCTGGGGTCACATCAAAATTCAAATGCTTGGCAACTGGTTCATATTTATGACCATCGCAGTGTCCTGGGGTCATGGGATCAGCTTTTGTGATCTTCTGACAAGCAGAACCAATAGGGAAGCCAGATTCATTTAACAACCATGTTGCTAACTTAACAATGGCAATGATTCACTTAACAAGTGTGGTAAGAAAAGTCATAAAATGGGGCAAAACTCACTTAAATGTTTTACTTCACAACATAAATTTTGGATTGAATTTTGATTGTAAGTCGAGGACCACCTGTATCGGAAATCAGAGGATATTTCAGAGACACTTTGGTTTTCCCCGATTAGAAGATGTTCCCAAATACTATTTGTTTTGGAGAGTATGCTAAACAGTATCAGGTGCTCTCTTCATAATCTCTTGTATGTCATGGAGAGAGACATGAAATAATAATATTTAAAAATATATGTCTGCATATAGAAATTAGTACATGCAACACTGCATGTTTCCTCTTTTCTCCTGTTTTGCTTACAATATGTGTGTGTGTGTTTCTTTAATAAATAACTACAAATTGCTGTCCTATTAGGTTAGTAGCTCAAGTAGTCAAATTCCTTAAAATCATGATTGTCCAGATGAAATCTTACATTAGTCAAACAAAGGAAAGACAGCGATTTCTACAAAACTAAAAGGAGGGCATAGGAGATAATCTGAAAGAGAAAGTTTGCAATTGGTTAACCAAATTTACAGTTATCTTCTTGCAAATGTATTTTGCACTTGAGCAATTTTCCACTTGTTTTGCTTCAGAATTGGACCCAAGGACACAACTTGGAAATGCCATCTGCAGGTGAGAATGGAGGGTGCAAAATGGGGTATCTCTCTATCTCTCAGGATCAGAGTTTGAGTCTCCCCTACAATTTTTTTCCTGCTTTGTAATCCTGTCTTGTTTTAACTAGGTGTTATTTTATAGGATTTAATTTCTAGACCTTGCAATAAATATTCCTTTGGATATGCCTGGTTGAAGGTCATATAAGAAATTGCCCATTGTTTTCATTTATGAAATGTCACAATCCAAAACCAAATGGATAAAAATGACTTTCTCTTCCAGAAACTTAGCTAAATTGTCACAGTAGCTACCTGTGGGTTCTGTCTGTGATTCTTTCGGAGTCAGAACCTCTTCTTCAGCATCCCTCTAGGATATATTTACCTAATAAATTTGTCAAGTTTATATTGTGCTTTTTTCTCCAAGGCAACATATTAGAGCCTGAAGCAAAATATATCCTTTTGGTTGCCTCCCTCCTCAGCCTTGTTTTGTAATTAATACAGATTGTGTAACAGCATTTCTAGCCAAAATTGGAGTCTGCCTGTTTGTTGCCCTAATTTCTATAGCTTCTGTTCTGTAGTCCCAACCTTTTCTTAGGAATAATATTATGCCTTTCTTGGTGATGTTCAAGGATAAACTGTCACTATTTTGGAATTGTTCCATTCTATATGCCATATGATACTATAATCACAGAGTATAATCCTTGCTGCTCTTTCATCCTACAGCCTTTAGCAAATGTATTAAAAACAATATGAACAAACATCTAACGTAACATAACACATAACAGTAACAAAATGCACAGTTTCTAAGTACAGCAGCAAACATCTGAACATACACATACACAAGAAGCAAATCCTCCTTTTATTTGTTTATGTCAGCTCCTGGAAAAATGCATAGAATATCTATATACAGCAATAGGACTCTGTGTTTCTGATGAGATTCTTTTTCCTGCCTTTGGTGAACATCTGCTTTGATAGATCCTCTGGGAATATCCAAAGTGCCCATTTCATTTGCATTCTGTGGTAACATTCAGATTGTTGAAGAAGATCTACATGTAGCTCCAAAGAGGGAAGAAGAGGATGCAACTGCAAGTATTCCCTGCCTCCATTTTGCATGGCTAATTCTTATCATTTCTAAATCATCATCATAATTGCTGTTACCTATCAACATACTTGTTAATACCCTAACCTGATTGGCTGAAACGAACTGCACTGTGATTGGCTTGGCGTAAGACGGGCCGACACGTGAATTGGTTAGTAAAAATCTCCGTGATTGGACGAACCAATCGTGGGAGAATTCAGAAAGCGTCATTGGATAGAGCCACCGGCTAGCCTCTATAAGACAGAGTTGCCATGGCTCGCTAAAGGCTACACAGATTATACTTGAATAAAGAGCTGAGTTATGCCTGGTCTCCTGTCTCTTCTGATTTCCCACGCTTTCACACTGGCAACGAGATGGGATTCTGAGACAAGAGACCGTCGGCATGTGGCAACCGAGCTGAAACCACCCAAACGAGATGACCGGCAGCAACTTGCCCCACGCACCATTCGCCAGGCACCGAGGACGGGATCTTTACATCGATAGATTCCTCATAAGTTTCCTGAGAGCAACAATCTCAAGATGCAACGACCACCAAAGAGAGAGCTGTGTTCCTGACCATTGCGGACCAGGACATATTCAAGATGGCCAAGCATTGGCCAAGCCAGAAGACCGTGTAAGGAGATGACTGGCCAGATCTAGAATCGATTACCTCAGAACCACTATGCCTTCAGCCGTGCCAACCTGATTCCAGCGACACGACTTCTACTGTTGGGATCAAAAGACAGAGGAGAGATCGAGGATTTCGTGGCAGCATTGAGGCAACATCGGAGGTGCATGGGCTTTTCAGACATGGACAGGCTCTGAGGACCGCGTGGTCTCGGTCTCAGGACCCTGTTGGTCCAGAGCAGGCTAATGGCTCGAGCAGACATTACCAGTTTACCCAAAGCCATTGTCTGAAGCCACTGCAGCAAAGCAGAAGAAGATCCAGCGGGCCAAGATGTGACTAATGAACGCAAGGGACCAGCAAACAAACCACCGGAGGGACCAACAACATCCCAAAAAATGAACTGAAACTCGTCACAAACAACAACGGCGCACCTGAGGACCGTTGATCTATATCAACACCGACAGGTGAGAATAGAGAGATCCACAGATTGCAAGCGGGCCGAGGACCGGCGGAGAGTCGTAAAGTCAGGTTCCAGTGTGCTGGTTGCGGCGCGCCACCCCCTTCTGAGTTGCCAGGTTTTTAGACACCATTTTGCCGGTACTGCTAAAACATGGGCATATTGCCCAAGGTCTGCCGAACAAAATGAACTCCGCCAAGAGACGCGCAACACGCCTCCCATAAAAACGGAGACAGATTCACAGAGACGATGGAACTGCGAAACCATAGCAAGCGCTCAGCGAGACCCAGACAACAGGAAGAAACCCATCAACGGTCAAACATCCGCCATTCAGGACAACTCAGACGCAAGGTAAGTACACGTGGCAGGTCGCACGAAGGCAGGCCGTGCAGAATGGAGGTGGACTCCGGATCTACCTCTCCATGGTGTCCTGGGCCACAATTAAGAGGGTTAGTGCAGCTTACAGAAACAAGTGGAGAACCAGAGACTCACCATTAAAGACCTATCAGTGGAGAGAATCCCGACACTTCATGTAAACTTTCAAAAGGATGGAAAAGTACTTCCACTCACTATTGTTGACAGGAGCTTAGCCCTAAGCCTGCTGGGTCTGAATGGTTCGCGAGCCATTAGGGATCGACCCGTGACGCGGCGCATCAACCATGTTGAGGAAAACAGACTGGCAAGAGGAGCTGATGAAGGATTCCAAGAATGTTTGCATGGACAATTAGAAGTACGGCATGTCCCCAAATATCATTAGCTTGAACTCCCAATATTGCCCCAATCCAGCTCCAAACCAAGATGAGTTCCATTTGCCCGTCAAACCAAAAATAGACGAACATTAGGTACAGCTCATCACAACAAGAGGCTGGAACAATAGATCATGCACGCTGGGACCCAATAGTCACCCCACATTCAAACCAGACGGGTCCGTGAGGAATTTGTGGGGTAATGATAAAGCGACAACTTAAAATGCCACTGCAACAAGTGCATACCCAGTCCGGTGTTACAGCAACCTCTAACTCAATTGTGGGGAAAAGTGCTCTGCGAAGCTCGACTTGGTTTGCAAGTCAGTTGCCCAGTTGATGCCAAGACTGCGGAAAGCGCAAACTATCGTGACACACAGGCCTTTTCCGGTGCAAAAGGCTCCAATTCGGAGTCAGTGGGGGCACCAGGGGTGTTCAGAGTCATCATGGAACAGTTACTTCCAAAGAAATGAGGAGTCGTGCCATATTATATATATTTTTTTTATAAAGAATTTTATTAATTTTAACAAACAAACATATACAAACAAACCAAACATAAAAACATAAAATATCTTTTTGGACAGCAGTTTTTGATCCCGAGTACCATCTTTTTGTACAGACATAAATATCAAGTTCATGCTTACTTTTAATATAGCATTCCATTTCTATTTACTATTTTACATTTTCCTATATAGCTTCTCCCCTCTTTTCACTCTCTTAATTCTATTAATATTTATTTCATCTCAATTTAAAATCATTATACTTATAGCCTTGTCTCTGTCCTGTTTCGCTGTCTATTATCTTTTCTCATTAACACAAATTTCTTCTGTAATGACTGATTGAGTATAATGCCTTGTCCATACTTATCCTTCCGCTAGTTTTAAAGCTTAACATAACACATAATTTTCATTCGGGATTCTGCGTAGTAATTCTAAAGATAGATCAATATTTTAAACCAAAGAAAAAAAAATTTTTTTAATATATAATATAATAAAACAACTGAAATCCATAGCAAGTAAATTATATCATTTAAAATTAATATTCATTTAAGTCTTAAAACATTTTACACAATCCTTTCTAAATAATATCATGCTTTATTGGGAACATTTTAGAAATTTGGCTTTGTTACTTCCCCCTAATTTCACTTAATGTTTAAACATTATTC
>BHFT01019280.1:0-36815 GCA_004320025.1 Laticauda laticaudata
AATATAAAACAGTAATAAGATATGGAATTGAACATAAAAATGAGCATGAAATTGAATTTATGTCTGTATGAAGAATTGTAACCCTGGATGACATTACTTTCAAAAAAGATGTTTTATTTGTATTTCTTTGTGAAAACTCAAATAAAATTTACAAAAAAACCCCCAACAAAACAGTCATATTAATCTTATGAAGTAATTTGTGATTCTGTTCTGGAAGATCTCCTTCCTAAAAACTGACAGACCACTACTCTAATATTTGGACTGATGATCTGAATTTAAAACAGAATTTTCTTGTATTCAAGCATGTTACCTTCAAACTCATAACAAAGATGTTCAATAGTTTACATATAAGGTTATGACTTTTCAAAGGGGAAGTGAAAAAAATTACATGCATTCTTAGTTACTGCCTTTTCAATAGCAACATTGCAACATCTCTATACTTCTTTTAAGTCTTCCCACCTGATAGCCTCATCTATAAAAGCCATTTCATGATTTTATTTCACAGATTGCCTCTTTTATGTAATAGCTACTTTCAGAAGTGAGAGATTGTTTGGCTTTATTGTTCTTCTCTATTTTATGAATAATAGGGTTAAAGCTTCCGCGTGTCTGATTTCAGTACATTGAATTCAATGAGCAAGAACTATGAGGAGACCAGAAAAACAACCCTCTCCAATGTCATTGATTTCTAGTCGCCTAAGGAGATAATTGCTATCTGTTCATTCAGTGTGGAGTCAAGTAATCCTCTTGGGTACTTTGTTTTACACAAAAACAAAGTGCAGTATGCTTTGAAATCATTAGGTGGCATATTTCTTCATGTTCACATGCTCCTTGACTGAATTGAATGTTGTATCTATTAATAACCACCTCTTTTATTTAAATCATATTTCAATATTATGAATGTGTTTTCAGAATTAATGAAATGAAATTTGTAGTCAGTTTGTAAATTTGAAATAACAAAAACCTCAAGAGATGTTTCATCATTTATTTCAAAATATGATGACTGATGAATCATTGGAGAAGAAAATCCTTATAAAAGAGTGAATTTGCATATTTTAAAAGAGACAATAATGGAAGCAGGAATAGAAATTACTATAAGCTTTATGTTGTATTATAATTATAAGAAGTACTGTATATATGATGTCTAACTTCATGAATATAGTCATATCTTGACTGAATGAACATGACATTTCTAATGCAGATTAATAGAATTTAGATAACAAAGGAATAATACTTTCTGGTGTAAGGGAAGTTTTTCTTAATAATACAATCTTCTATGTACTGCTTTCTGTGGAGTTTGTACAGTGTCATATTTGAGAATTCCCATTGCTATCTACAAACACAAAATTTTGTTTTCCAGCAATTTTATTCATAGGTGTAGTTTGTTATACAGTTCGGTAGTGGATGTCACCTTTAGAAATAACATCTACTACATTTGGATAAAAATAGGAGAGTTGCTTCTAATCTATCGAGAGAGAATGTTTTAATTTGCCATGAACCTATGTAAATTTATAAAATTGCACTACTTTTCAAATCTACCATATATATCTTTATGTAGTTAGCTTTTAAAATGTATTTAAATATTTAATATGAAATATAACAACATTCCAAATAGTCACAGACCCTGCAGATGGATCAGTTGTTTAAAAAGATACTTTGCAATCTCTATTCTCATGTTTCATTCTAGGTATCAATTTTCTCTTAAAAATATATATACTTACGGTCAAGTCATTTCTGCAGATAGTCCTTGGATTATAAGCACTCATTCAACAAACATTCAAAATTATAATGGTGCTGAATGAATGGAACTTATGACTGATTCAATGGGAAAGCCTGCAGGAGGTCACAAACCACTGCTGCTCTTGCTGCATTTTTGTTCACCTGTCTGTGCTCTGTAGCGCCTGTCCACAACTCTGCCCACCAGCCAGTGCTCTGTAGTACCCACTTGCTACTCTGCTTGCATGAGAGTCCTCTTGCCATGTTGTGGTCATATGAAGTTTTTCCTTATTGCCTATGCAATTCTGGAGTTGTAAGTTTTTCCATATTGCCTATGCAACCGGATTGCCAGGATTGCCATTGCTAAGCAATGCCATTATGTGACATTATGCTGCACAACTGCATCATTAGCAAGAGAAATTCTGGTCCAAGTTGCCCTTGTAACCTCAGGACTACTTGTACAATTTTCCTTTGTGAAATTTTTTAATTTATGGTAATGTATCCAGTGTTATATTTTCCAAAAACTGGTGAACAAATATACCTGCTACCTATATTATGGGAAGATCTGTTTCTTCTCAGCAGTTGTGCTAAGCCAGAGGCCCATTACTGAGCTATGAATTATCCAGAGCATTTTTCTTATCCCATATTTTCCCTAGAATCTACAAATGTTAATAAATTACTTTTAGTAATACGGTCTATTAGTGCATCATTGCCCCTTTCAGTCTTGGCAAAATAATTGTATAAACAGTGTGACAGATTAAAGTTTAGAAATACCAGCAAATGAGGTAAAATGATTGTGCCAAGAAAAGGGAAACAGTGCAATCATAAGAGATGGCTGAACACAGGCAAAAAAGGAAAAAAGGTAGTTTCAGAGAAAGAAGAAACAAGCACGTTTAAAGATAGGTTAGTAGTAATGAGATTTGGAAGCATCAAACAAGGAGCTGCCTATCTGGAACCAAGTGATAATAATTTTATGTGATAATTGTGTTGAAACTTATTTAAGAAATATAAAAAGGCAGAGCAACTTTTTAAATTTTATTTTTTTTAATAAATTCAAGAACAGTTATTTATATTTTAAAATACCCCAGTTCAAATATAATTGTAATTGTATGTTATACATAAACTAAAGCTGTATGCTTTTCTTCTGTTCTTCTATTTTGTAAGGAAAATGAAAAACTTCGTAATTTAAACAAAGCAGGTTTTCCATTAATATCTAGATTTAAGTAATATTGATCATTGATGTCAGATTGAGCAACCTCTTAAGGGCAAGGGCAAACATAATATATTTTAGGCTGTAAGAGATACATTGGGTAAGGAAATGATACAAACTGAATTTTTTTTCTTTTTTAGGGAGTTAGAACTGCAGACTTGTTTGCTTTTGAAATGATATTAAGCCTTTTGTAGAGAAAAATAATACAATTGTCACATGTATTCCCTGCCTTAATTGAAATTATTTATTAATATTTAATATTTCTAAACTGATGCTGATGATTAGGTTAATCTTCAATTCACAATCAGGACTGGTAAAAACTTTAGAGTTCAAGTCCTAAACAAAGAGCTAAGAGCTGTTAAGGTAATGTCTGAGTATCTAGGCAGTTCTAAATAGGATGGTTTTTTTGCAAAGACAGGATATTCAGGTCTAATAAGTTCAAAGTTTCAATATATCTATGCAACCCTTTGGGTATCACTCCAAGGATTCCAACCATGTTTCCCCGAAAATAACACCTATCCCGAAGATAAGTTTTTGTACATGTACCCTATATAAACCCTACCCCCAAAATAAGCCCTAGCTAAAACCCCATCCATTCTTGTACCTAGTTGCACGAGGGGGAGAAGGCACATAGGTAAAAATCAAGTTATAATGGGGATAGGGGAGGATGGATTTGCCCCACATGCTCCGCACTTACCTTACTTACCTTACTTTACCTTACCTTACTTTAGGACAGTTGCAGCCAGGCATTCCACATCTGACACCTGCCTTACCTTGCTGGCCTACTTCTGCAGCCACTTGCCTCTACTCGTGTGCAACACCCCCTGGCCTCCATTTTGCCTTCTAGAAAGGCCTCTGCAGCTGAGAAACAAGCTTTGGATTGACACATGTGCACCTTGGCCTCCTTTCCGAAGGCTTTTGACTGTGAAACAGAGGCCGGGGATGCTATGTGCATGAATCTGGAGCTTGTTTCTCAGCTTCAGAGCCCTTTCCTGAAGGCCTCTGATGGTGGAATGGAGGCTGGAGTCACCATGCTTGAGCGGTGGCAAATAGCTGCAGAAGTGGGCCAGCAGCAGGCACAAGGGCTCCTGCTGGGCAGGGCTGTTGGTGCCACCGCTGTGAGGTGAGATAGTGGAAGACCCCCCCCCCAAAATAAGACCTAATGTCTCTTGGAGGCCAAAAAAAGAAAAAAAAACTGGGTCTTATTTTCAGGGGGAAATGGTATTACTGGTACAACCATTGATTTTTATTTCCCTCACTAATTGCTCAAATTGCAAATTACAATATTTTGTTTCTCCTCAATTCATGCATCACCTATTATTGCAAACGCAATGAAGCAGTCTTTTTCCTTTTCCATAATCATGATGTCAGGAGTTTTGTTGGCCAGATATCAGTCTGTTTGGATTTGGAAGTCCCACTGAATCTTGACTTGTTTAATTTTCAATAACTTTGTCAACTTGCTGTTCCCAGTAATTTTTGCTGCATTTGAAGCCAAACTTCTGGCAAAGCTCCCAATGTATGATTTTGGCAACTCGATCATGACATTTTAGATAATCAGTCTGTGAGATTTTGCTGCAACCGCTGATAAGGTGATTCACTGTTTCATCTTTCTTGTTTCATAAATAACATAAGATATTGTTACTGACGTGTTGCTTTTGTGGAAGTGGTCTGCAAGGCTTGTTTTTGGGCAGCCAAAATGAAAACTTCAGTTTCTTTCTTCATCACCCGTGATCTCAAACAGCTCCATAGTAGCTCTATATCTATCTTTTCTTCAATGTCCTTCAGGTATTGACTGTACATATCCTTCTTTTTTCAGTTAGCAATTCTTTGTTCATTTGTTTCCTTTTGATATTCTGCTTCCAATCTTGTTTTCAAGAGGTTTCCCTTGTTCACCTCCTTTAGTAATCTCTTGATTTTTTAATGTAGTCATTTAAGCCTTGTTTTTTTTCTCTTCCACAGTTTGTTTCATCTGTAAGAGTCTTCTGCCATTCTCATTTCTAGGCAAGTATAGTTGATCAATATCACTTTTTGGGTGCTGAGCATGTGTATTGTCATTAGTTTTCTTTTCTTACAATCCGAGATATCAATTTCTAGCTGAGCCCAATCAATTATTCCATCTGAGTATTGTATTACAAGCACTGCTAAGCTGTTAATTGCTTTTATGACATTCCTTCTACTGATCTTTGGATCTCAAGATTTTCTGGACTTGAGTTATGTATTTTGTTGAAGTAGCTTCCTTGACTTGATTCAGAAACTTTTAAAATTCCTAAATACTTCTGCCCTTTTTTCTGGTATTGCTGCTTTTATCAACTCTTCATTATCAAGTTTGAATCCATCATCTTCAACAATTTGTCAATGTTATTATGCTTGTTATTTCCCCACAAGTTTTTCCAAAATTTAAGGGTATTTTCTTTGTTAGGTTTTTTTCACTTGTGATAGTACCATGTCCACTTTCAAGGGTCTTATAGAAATGATGCTGGCTTTCTCAAAATTGTGAAGTTTGTTGAAACTGCATTATTCGGTTATCATATTGATTTAATTTCCCTACAATAGTCACAACTTTGTTTCAACTCTTCAACTGCAACTGCAATTTCCTTGTTTTCCAGATCATAGCTTGTTATCAGGCTCTGATTTTTTTTTTATACTTCAGGTTTCCTTGCCTCAAATTCTTCAAATTATTTAAATCCAATAAAACTTTACTTTTAACACAAGGAGAATTTTCCACTTTGGTTTTCCCTTCTTAATTGCTTTATTCTTTCCAAATTTCCAGCCCAGTTCTTCATTAGTAACATAAGCTGCTGCATATATTAGCTGGTTTGTTTGAGCTGATATTTCTGTTGGAATAGTATGGACAGCTTCATTCACATTCTTCAATAATTTAGCCAAACTTCTCTTACTAACTTGATTCAGTTTTAGTAATCAAAATTTTCCATGTTTTCCACCTGAGTCTTAATCTTCTCAGCTAATTTGACTCTAGCTGTTGGTTTTTCAAGATCTAATCCAGTTCTTGCTTCTTGTTCCTCATTATCTTCTTTGATTTTCTTCCTTTTCTCTCTCATTTGTTGCTCCACATTTAAATTATCTCTATTATCAGTTACACTTGAGCCTTGATCTTGTGTGCCTTGCTTGCAATTTCTTGTAATTCTATATTAATGAAGAACTTGTGCTTCAAAATGACACATCTCAGATCCTATAAGTCTTTGTTCATTTATTTCCATCCAGGTGATTCTACTTCCATGTTGATCATGCATTTTTAAAATCTACATTTCTTGGCCCAGATTGATAATAAACTTCTATAATTGAGTAATTTTCTTCCTTTGTTCATATTTTTTGCTTTTTTCATTCATCTTCCAGTTGCCTGTCCAATTTCATGCCCTGGTTGCCTAGCAGAGGAACTGAGCCCTCTGGCATATTTTTTGCAGAACATCGAGGAGCCATAGTATTTAATGCAGTCCAGCATAAAATTCACTTGATGTGTTTTTAACCAGAGTTAAAAGGGCTTGGAGCAAGTTTAGCTTGGCTCTTCAATAGAACATATTATTGTTGATGTTGTTAATTTTACTGGGAAACAATGGCTTTCTATACCTTTAAATTGGGCTAAACGTTTCTTCAGTATATTCTTTGTGAAATGATTTTCAGGAAATTTTTGTTTGCTATCTCTCAATGACATGGTCCTCTGTGATTATGTTTCATTGTTTATTTCTCTGAGGAAAAATGTTTCATTGTTATATTCACATATCTAATGTCACAGGTCTTTGCTCTAACTGGTAAATCTTCCCAGGTACTGTTTTTACATGATGGTATAGTACAGTTAGTCCTCCATTGAACCTGTTCATTACAGTTGCCAGTAGTGATAGTCATTAAGCAAGATGACCTTGTTTATCAACCTTCCATCCCTATTCTCCCTGATATGGATGTTAAAAGACATAGATAAGTCTTAGTGAAGCATAGATGTGCCTTAGGTGGGGGAAGCTTAGTTCAGAGCCTCAGACCTGTCTGGGCCTCCCAAGGCTTCCTGCACCCCATGAGACACCCCATGGTCTGCTTCCCACCCATGAGGGTCTCCAAAGCTCTTTGTTTCCCCCCCCCCCCCCCNCCCCCCCCCCCAGGATTCCCACAGGTCTTTCCCTATCATTGGGTCCCCACAGGCATTGGACCTACTTCCTAATCATTAAGCCTCACATCCTCCTCTTGATTTACCTTTTCAGGAACTTCAGAGCTCAAGAGATCAGAGTTGAGACATAGGGTAGGCTTCTCCTATTTCTGGCCCAAATAATGTTCTGTCCTAGGCTTCGCCAAAAAGCACTAAGCCAACTCTGAGACCCAGCAAACCTCTTTTATTAAATGAATGTGAATTTATTTCATTCACATTCAGCCAATGGCTTGGCTCAGCCAATGGCTTGCAAAGGTATACTAATTAGCTCAGACCTTATCTATCTTGGAAAGCTGCCCGGTAAATATTTCCACATATAGCACTGACACGGAAGGGCTGGGTTACACAGACAAATCTTCACAAGGCTGGAACTAATGAATGAACAAATGAACAAGTTGTTTCCTTCAAAAGTCCCCTCCCCTTTTGTTCTTCTTTTAATCTTGATGGGAGGAATCATTCATCATTCACCTGTGGCCTTATTCCACGTCGACCCTAAGTTCTTAATTGTTCCTTCCTTTTGGCAGCCTTGTGCATGCGCAGGTTGAGAACCGGTTCCAGAAGCTTCACTGCTGTCCAAGCCTGAAGGCAGCTGATGACTGCCAGCCTGCCCTAACCCCATCTCTGCCTCTGACACAGAGTCCTCGTTCAAGCCTTCCTCAGCCTCCAGGACTAGCCCAGGTTCCTCCCCGACCTTCTTGCTATCTGACTCTGCTGCCAGCTCCATCAGCCGCTGGTGGGCCACAATACATCGCACAATCGGAAGCAGCAACCATTTTCCAACCAACCATATTGAATTGCACATAGAAAATGGTGGCCACTTCCAGGGAGTGCTGTGAAGTTCATTAGCAAAGCTCTTTTCTTTGCTTCATGAGTTTTGTAACATTCAGTGTTACGGAATGATGCAAAGCTCAGATTAGTGAAGTAAAGCGAGCCTCTCGATTGCTGGGCTACATGCCACATTGCCACAAGTGGCTATCATTTTCCAAGTAAGTCCAAGGACTGTACCATGTGGGTCAACAACAAAGCAGTTTCCAGTTGTACAGAGGAATCCTTGAAGTTTCTGCTCAGGATCACAGTGCAGTCACAGCTTGGTGGCATCACAGTGCAGTCCCAGCAATGGAACACCTTGCTTTGCTTCATTAGCATGAACTCTGTAGCACCAGAATGCAGCAAAACTCATGTTAATGAAGCAAATAAGATGCTCTGTTGCTGAGCTATATGATGAACCATCCAAAATGGTTGCCATTTTCCAAGTGGCCACAGTCCAATGCAGCTGCTCAGAAAATGGTGACCACTTCTAGGATCATGTCATTTGGTACAGTAAAGAAGCAGCCTGCCTTTCTTCCCTAGCCCTGAGCTCCAAAGTCTACAAAAAATAAGGAGCAGGGTGTGGCATGCTGTGTGGCGGGACACCCAAAGCCTCTGAGAACCCCTGTGGGGATAGGGTTGTGAGATAGATGAAGGAGTTCTACGGTTTTCCTGCAATTAATCGTAAGGACAAGCTTCCATGGGGTGCTTATGCATCTATAACTTTGGGATTGGGTTGTAAGTAACTTTTGGGAATCTCACCACAACTTTGAACGGTCATTAAATAATTACCTGTATATTTTTTAAATCTGATTACTGCTTCTTAAATTTGCTGTTATTCTCTGTGTTTGTTGAATTTTTTCCTTAATTTTATGATTTATAATCCCCTTTCTCCGCATGAATTCACACACATATTTCTTTAATTCAGACTAATTCTTCATATGTTTGTCTATGCATGACAAATACATAGACAAATGCAAATGCATCTATCCCGTAATAGATTCATAATCTTTCAGAAAGACACAAAATTCCTTCGTGGCTTTCTGCAATAATTTAACCATATTTCTGAAAATTCTTATTACGTTTTTTATTGGTCCGAGTCTGTAAATCAATTCATTTCAATTTTTATATTTTATCAATTTTTGAAATAATAAAAAATGCCTCAGAAAAATTACCTGTATGTTTTTTAATTAAATGTACAGTTAATGTCCAATCTAAACGGCAGTTATCTTCCAATCTAAAATAAAGTTTAGATAAAAAAAATATTTGATTCAATTTTTGTCTTGCTATGATCTTTGTAAACTTTTGTTTTACTGATGTTTATAAAAAAATAACATTTAATAAATGAATTATAATCAAATGTTAAGATTTATCTATTGTAATTATTTAGTTAAGTTGATACAAAGACCAGAAATGAAATATAAATGTTTATTAAGAGATATAAAAGATTTTGACAGATAATTCACTTTGATTAGCAGCATGGTATTTCCCTTTTGATGTTCACATTTATATAATTTGTTTTGAAGGTATGATAGATGAAATAAAGGGAAAAACAACTATAAATGTATATCTTGGAAATGTATCTAACCAATTCTTGTTATGGTAAGTAATTCAATGTCATAAAATAATGATGGATTCTTTTCAGTGCTACAATATAACATTTTACTTTATTAATTTGGTTTGACCTTAGGAACAATAATATCAAAAGGCCCTTTGGAAGTGAGATAAATTATCTCTTTAAAAGTGTCACCTGCTTCATAACTGTCATGATTAAAGTTCTACTGACAGTTCTGGCTGTTATTCAGTTGCTGAAAAGTGATGCAACTTTGACATTACCATAGGTTCCTTGTAATAGTACAGATAGTTGGTGATGCTGAAAGGCAGCTTAAACTACTGCTATCAATTTCATTAAGTTCTTATCCTTATCTATTATTACCTTCCGTGCTCTTACTGCCAATGGTTTATTTTTCCTGGATCATTTATTTTCTCTCCCAGTGTGATGGTTTTTAGTACCTTATTCACTGAGTTGACATATAAATGCAATTATATACAGGTAAGAATTGGATTTTAATGGTTCATGTCTTCCAATTACTAGCAAGTTCTGATCTCAAATTAATGCTTAATTTGTCAGTTAAGATAGTAAATAGATATTGTTTGTTGTATTTTTCTTCAATTGTTGAGCATTTATATACACATTTTATTGATTTTGATTTAAAGTATCAACAGTTTAATTTTTTTTAGTATTGCTGGCAGATTACTATATGCAGCAGTTTACATCCTGCTTATATATAAGGAAACAATAAATCCAAACTAAGAAGCAGATAAAGTTTTTATTATTAGGTTCATGGGTTCTGTTGAAGTGAATCCAGGTTGAATTGTTCTTTTCTAGGTTCTGTAGCTATATGCAGGATTACAACAATATTTTCATAAATTATAGCTTCCATTGGTTGCTACAGCAATTTACTTGAAACTTTTTTTAATAATCTCTGACAAATTTTTTGTGTATTGAGAGATAGGTAGTTAATAAATGTTACCATCCAACCTAATTATGAACCTGAGGATGAAAAATAGAAAGGGTCTTCTTCAGTCTCCAATTATTTTGTATGTGTTCTCAGTGGAATCTCAGAACATTTTAAACATTCAAATTTCCTTTAAAACATAGCCACATGTTTTCTAATTCATGCATGCTCAGTATGGGTATTTGTGCATGGTCCTTTTAGATTCATTTAGCTTTAAAGCCTTCGGGTTTAACTTAATTAATGTTTAAATGTAAACTTGAACTGAAATATTTTTTTTTAAATCGGTTACATATCCACTCCAACCTCCTTCCTATTTTACAGAATCTCTTCCCCAAGTCCCTCTTTTACTTATTCTTACATTTATATTAACATGTAGCTCCAAGATGAAACAGAATTGACAATAGGCTAAAATGTTAAAAAGCATTAAATTAATGCTGCAAAGTAACAAAATGTTAGAATAAGTTATAGAACAAGAGCCAGTGAAGACTTCTAGCTGTAGAAACAAATATTTTGATACTGAATCCAAAGTGATAAGAAAATAGTCTAAATCTATAATTGTGCTGTAATGAATTCAAAGCTATGTATATTACCCACAAAAAAGGTCCACTCCCACATTCCTCCAAAATGTACTTTTAAAAAAATGGTGATGGGATAAGAAGTAAATTTGAAAACATGAATTATATACAAAACCAAGATTTTTCAGGAGATTGCAAACCTAAACAACCAAACTTAAACCATTTAGTGCTCAAAATTGGTAATCATAATTTCAGTTGGCTCAGAAATAAACAGGAAATAAGGTTATGCTTGAAATGAAAGCAAGATGTGCTTTCAGCCTGAAAAAAAGAACCATCCAAGTTGAAATATTTTGTTGAAATGTATCATCGACTTTTCTATTTCAGTGAATAACACTCAAATTTTTCAGTCATAGGGGAAAAAGAAGAACTTGGGAAAAGCCTCTTCTCCTTTTTCAGCTTGGACCCAGAAGAGTTTGTATTTTGGAAATATACTAATGGCTAGCTAATGTGAAGGAGAGAGAAAAAATATCTGAAGGTTTATTTTCCAAAGTAAAAAATACTGTAAAAGTATTTTGAAAACATCATACCCCACATGGAACATTTTTATTTCCATTTAAAAGTAAATTAATTTAGATTAGAATCTGTTATCAGAAAAGACATCCAGTCTTCCTTTAACAGACAAAACTTAGATCTTAACTTTTGAAGTGCTGAGCTAGCAGGAGAAGAAAGTTAATTTGAATATTTTTTAAATTAGTATTTCTCTCAAACTTATACACAAACATTAATTGTTAGTGTTTTAATTTTTATTTACTTATTTATTTGATTTCAAAAGTTGTCTTAGCAAGTGACTCTGGAAGAATAGAATGGAATAGGAATAGAATAGAATAGAATAGAATTCTTTTATTGGCCAAGTATGGTTGGACACACAAGGAATTTGACTTGGTGCAAATACTCTCAGTATACATAAAAGAAAAGATACATTAATCAAGAGTCAAGAGTCATAAGGTACAACACTTAATTGATAGCCATCGAGTACAATAAGCAATCAAATCATTAGGAAACAGTCAATATAAATCGTAAGGATACCAGAGACAAAGTTACAGTCATACAGTCACAAGTGGGAGGTAATGGGTGATAAGGGGTGATGAGAAGATTATAGTAGTGCAGATTTTGTAAATAGTTGGACAGTGTTGAGAAAATTGTTTAGCAGAGTGATGGCTTTTGGGAAAAAACTGTTCTTGTGTCTAGTTGTTCTGGTGTGCAGTGCTCTATAGCATCGTTTTGAGGGAAGGAGTTGAAACAGTTTATGTATGGGATGTGAGGGGCCTGGAAATATTTTCACAGCCCTCTTTTTGACTCGTGCAGTATACAGGTTCCAATTGAAGGCAGTAATAGGGTAGTAATTGTTTTCTTCTGCAGTCCTAATTATCCTTTGAAGTCTGTGTCTGTCCTGTTGGGTTGCAGAACCAAACCAGACAGTTATAGTAGTGTACATGATAGACTCAATAATTCCTTTGTAGAACTGTATCAGCAGTCTCTTGGGCAGTTTGAGGTTTCTGAGTTGGTACAGAAAGAACATTCTTTGCTGTGCTTTTTTGATGATGTTTTTGATGTTAGGTGTCCATTTTAGGTCATGTGAAAAAGTAGAACCTAGAAATTTGAAGGTCTATACCGTTGATACAGTGTTGTCTAGTATTGTAAGAGGTGATAGTACAGGAGTGTTCCTTCTAAAGCCTACCACCATTTCTACGGTTTTGAGTGTGTACAGTTCCAGATTGTTCTGGTTACACCACGAGGCAAGTTGTACAATCTTCTGTCTGTATGCGGATTCATCGTTGTCTTGAATGAGACCAATCACTGTTGTGTCATCAGCAAACTTCAGCATTTTAACAAATGGATCGTTTGAGATGCAGTCATTGGTATATAGGGAAAAGAGACATGAAGAAAGCACACAGCCTTGGGGGTTCCTTGTGCTAATTGCACAGATATCAGATGTTATTCTGTCTAGCTTCACCTGCTGCTTCCTGTCTGTTAGGAAACTTTTGATCCATTTACAAGTGTATTCAGGTACCATTGGTTGGTTTAATTTACTTAGAAGAATGTCTGGAATGATAGTATTGAATGCTGAACTGAAATCTACAAAGAGGACACATGCGGACTTATGTATTTGGAGACTCGTGTAAGACCCAAAGAAGACCCATATATTTGGAGATTCGAGATGTTGTAGGATGTAATGCAGAGCCATATTAACAGCATCATCTGTCAATCTATTTGCTTAGTATGCAAACTGCATGGGATCTAACATGGTTTTCAGGTGGGGCAGCACAAGCCTTTCAAAGATTTTCATAACTACAGATATTATGAGGCATGTATCATAAAACAGTTAAAGAAAATTAAAACAAAGTAGTAAAAATAAATATATATGTCACAAAGTAATATTGTTATGGATGTTAATACAGTAAGGAAATGGAGATCTTAATAAACTTGGTGCCCCAGGCGCAGACAGATAAGTCTTAATACCTTTACAAAAGATGAGCAAATCAGGTCATGCTGAAACCTATATTCCAGATGGCAGGCACTATGGCAAAGAATACACGTCTCCTGGTTCCTGCTTGGGCAATGAAAGCCTTACTGCAGCCTCATTCTTTACCAGATCGGCTATTCATTGGTTACACCAACTTCAAGACAGGGTACCCAGCTCCGATGTTAGGTCTCACCAGGGCCTCAACAAAATAATTGCCGCAGCTGAATTTACGGCTGATGCTACACTAAGTTCCGCCAAATTCACATCAAAGGCAATAACCTTGGTTTCTGCAAGACACCTTCTCTGGGTACGCAACTGGCAGACTGACTCTCAGCACAAGTGAAAGTTGGCGGCAGTCCCCTGCTCTGGAGAGAACCTCTTTGGAACAGCCCTGGAACCATATCTGACTGAAACCAGGGACAAAAAGAAATGCTGTCAGTCTCCAACAAGAGGTCAGAATTTCAATATATACTCCGGGCCTCCCAACTTCCGTCCAGAAACCAACACTCGGTTCAGTCACGACCAGAGAATGTACCCACCTTGCTGAGAACAACAATAGGACTGCCAACCCAGACAATAACAGTTCTCTGGTAAGTGGCCTTTTCGAGGGGAGGAGGTCGTTCATCTAGGTGCTCTAAGTAACTGCATCCACTCCCCTGACCTTTTTTAAAACCAGATGGGAGGAATCAACAATAGATGTCTGGGTTCTCAGGACGCTATCATCTGGCCTTCACCTCGAGTTTCTCTCCCCTCCTCTGCCATTTTTTGTCAGCTGTCCAACCTCATGGGACAGATGGGCTCTTATGGATTTGTCCATCCATCACCTGGCGGGCATCAGAGCCATAGAGAAAGTTCCTTGGGATCAGTGGAAGTCGGGTTTCTACTCTTACCTTTTTGTCATCCCAAAGGCCTTGGGAGGGTGGAGAGCGATCCTCGATCTCAAGCTTCTGAACAGATTCATCCCAAACATTTTAAGATGCAAACATTCCATTCTTCAGAGTGTCTGAGAGGATGATTTCCTCTCTTCCATAGATCTCACAGGGGCCTATCTCTACATTCCAATCTGGCCTCATCATTGCAAATTCCTACGCTTCAGTTATGGTGGTGAACACTACCAATACCAGGCCCTTCTGTTTGGCCTTTCATCGGCACCACTGGTTTTTACCAAGGTCTTGGCAACATTGGCAACTCACCTCTGAGTCTTGTCCATGGGCGTCCAATGCTACCTGGACAACATTCTGATTCAACCTACCCCCGTCCAGGCAGCCAAACAAGATCTTCGGATCATGGTGCAACTGTTTCAGGAACATGGATTCTCCATAAACCTTGTCAAGAGCCATCTTTGCCCAACTGTTGCACCTTGGGATGATCATCAACATGACTCGCTGTGAGGTCTTCCTTTCCTACGACCGGCAGGACAGCCTCAATGAATTGATCAGCAGAATTCAACTGCTTCACACCGTCCCACTGTCTCTCCTGTCCCAGTTGCTGGGGAAGATGATCTCCTGCATCAGTGATGTGCCATGGGCACGTCTACATGCCTGCACCCTTCAATGGTTCCTCCTCACCTTCCAAAGGGCAGGGACCAGCCATTCTGCCTGCAGGGTCCTGCTTCCTCTGCAGGTTCTTTGTACCCTTCAATGGTGGGTATTATGAAGGTCCATTATGAAGGGGCACCCTTTCATGGAGACAGACAGAATTATAGTCACTACGGACACCAGCCTTTATGGCTGGGGAGCCCATGTACAGGGCCAGATGGCTCAGAGGCACGGCCTACTTCAGACAGGTTTCTCCCCATCAACTTCCTGGAGCTCAGGGCTATCTTCCTTTCCCTGAGATGCTAGTCCCATATACTAGTTATGATGGACAATATGGCTGTCAAGGCCCATGTCAACAGGCAGGGGTGACCAGGTCCAGGGCCCTGATGCGGGAAGTGAAGCATCTGGGGAAGTGAGCATAGAGGAAGGCAGACCACATCTCTGGAATCAACAACTCCCAGGCAGACTGGTTGAGTTGAACTCAAGTCAACCACTCAGAGTGAAGCCTCCACCTTTCCCTATTTCAGAAGTTGTCCCTCATATTTGGAACTCCAGTGGTGAATCTCTTCGCCACTCCACAGAACGCACTGGTAAACAGGTTTTTCTCTAGGTTTCCAACCCAGGGAGCGTAGGGGACCAATGCACTTCGGAGCAAATGGCCTCCAGGTCTCCTCTACGCCTTTCCACCTCTTACAATCATTCTGGCCGTCATTTGGAAGATGTTGGAGAAAAAAGCAGAGCTGATACTTCTGGCGCCATGTTGGCCCAGGAGACCCTGGTTCATGGACCTGGTGAACTTGTCAACTCAGAGGCCATGGAGAATCCCTGCCTCCAGGATTTCTCTCAACCAAGAGGCCCCTTCTCCATCCGGAACCCCACTGGTTCCAACTGGCTGCATGACAGTTGAGTGGCAATCGTGGAAGGATTTCAGCCTCTCAGACAGTGTCAGACTTATAGCCTCCCTATGTTTATCAGCATTCCAGCAAACCTCCATTCCAATTGGTAACTCCAAGACAAGCATAATCTCAAAAGTACCTTTATTGGAATAGCACCTGGCACATCTCTGGAATCTTGAAATTAAATGTTTCCCGGACTTCCCACAATCTCCCAAACTACAATCCATCCCCTTTTTTCCCATCATCACATCACATGGGCCAATCACAATCCGTCCCAGTGTAAGATCCTTTTTCCATGCTGTGCCACACTTAATAACCTTGAACTAAGAAAATAATTTTATTTTGTCTACTTAGAACTACACAAATGAAATCACCCCACTCCAGGCTATGTGGCAGGGTAGAATATGGCTTCCAAAACTGACACCCTTTACATAAATGTATTTTTTGGTTTCTTCCTTCTCATCTCTGTTCTTCTATGTCCCATAGGCTCTTTTCTGATTTGGGGAGCAATTTTCATCTCCCCTAAATTACTTCTGTAGAAAACAGTGTTTGGTTGAAGTTAGTATATTTTGTGAATCTACCAAGCAAGTAATTGTAACAAAGTCTGGAAAGAGTTTCTCTTAAATTTGTTCAGTGTTTTTCTATGCATGCAAAATTCTTGAACACAGAGCAGTTAGTCACTAAAAAACATTGCATTAGAGTTTATGCTGCTATTTGCATATATTCTAGTTGCTGGTTGGATTTACAGTTTGAGCTTAATATCTCTTTTTCCATGTATATTTTTTCTTTGATAGAGAATTTGTGAATAAACAGGGAACATATGTTCATATTCCGATTTATTTTTAAAATAATAGTAAACATATACCATTTGTACTTCTGCATTTCCAAAGGATCTTTGGTCTTATATTCTCATATAGTATTTCTATATACTTTTTTATCAACCCAAGGAGATTATTTAAAATATATATTTTGGAGTGACATGTGGACTTTGCTATTTAGAGAAAAACACTTTTTAAAGAAATCTCATAAACCACATTTAAATGTGCTTAAGTTTTCTGTGTTCTAGCCAGTGTTTCTATAGAAGGATTGGTTTCATTTGCCTAGTCTGATTAAGGATTAAATATATGATGATGATGATGATGATGATGATGATGATGATGATGATGATGATACTAAAATATTCAAACAATCCTACAAAAATCAGAGCTTATCAAAATAATAATTGTTACATTAGGACAATAAAGAAAATGGTAGGAAGATGAAGAAACAGTTTTTATATGATAAATCTTCCATGAATGAGTTTCATAGTAAGAATATTAAGGCCCTGTCACACACTGCCCAACGGATGCAAAACGTTTGTAAAAAGGACACAGCGGACGAGAAAAATGTTCCATCTGTTGTTTATCCTTTCAAAGGGGCGCGAAAATTTGCATAAAACAGGTGATAACACGAGGACACGGTGACGGGGGTAGAACGCAGGGCGGCATGCGAAAAACGGATTGCAGACGCGCAAGCCTAGTGGATGGGGAAGCGACGTGCAGCGAGCACGCAAGCGATGCGCAATCCGCCTAGGCCTCCAGGCGGACCACCTCAGCCAAAAGCGGATGCCGGAACGGACTACAGCGGATTCAGAATGGACACTCCGAGCGGTCATGAAGCGGATGCAGAGCAAGATGCACCAACGGATGAAGCGGATGCACAGCGCAACCTAGCGGATGCACAGCGGAATGCCTAGCGGATGCCTGGCATTAATTGCGCATGCGGAGGGGATTTATTGCATCAGCCCCCGGATAATAAAGGGAAGCAGCTCGGAAGCAGGTACCATTCAGAGGAAAGACCTGCTGCCAGAACGCATTGAGTGCCTTGCCTGCCTGCCTTGCTGCCTGCCATCCTTGCTTGCCTGCCTTGTGCCTGCCTCCCTGCCATCCTTGCTGCCTGCCTTGGTGCCTGCCTCCCTGCCAGCCTTGCTGCCTGCCTTTGGTGGCTGCCTTCCTGCCTGCCTGCCTTGCTGCCTGCCTCCCTGCCACCTTGCTCCTGCCAGCCTTGCCCCTGCCAGCCTTGCTGCCTGCCTGCCTGCCAGCCTTCCTGCCCGCCTGGGTGCCTGCCTGCCAGCCTTCGGTGCCTGCCTTGGTGCCTGCCTCCTGCCAACCACTTGGTGCCTGGCTGCCTGCCAGCCTTCCTGCCAGCCTCCCTCCAGCGCAGCAACCCCCAAACATGGGGAAAAAGAGGAAGCTTCAGCCACATCTGCTGCCAGCCCTGCAAGAGGGACAGGGCCACCCTCCCTGCCCCCTGGCCCTCACTCTGCTTCTGCTGGGGCTTCTGTAGCACAGGCCTGCTCTTCTCTGTGGCTGGGCTTCTGCTGCTTTGCTTCTGGAGGCAGCTGATGATGCTGCTCACTGGCCGGGTGGTGCTTCTGCTGGTGCTTACTCTGCTGAGGCTTGCTACTGCGGTGGTCTTGCTGCTGTCTTACTCTGCTGAAGGCGCTCCTCGTCCTGCTGGTCCTGCTCGGCTCCTGGGACCTGCTCTGGTCCCTGCCTCGTGCCTTCGTCTGCTCGCCTGCTCGTCCTGCTCATGCTCCTGCCTGCTCATGCTCCTGGTCCTGCTCAGTGCTCCTGGTCCTGCTGCTGCTCGCTGCTACTGATGATGATGATCCTGCTGCTGATGCATGATTATGATCCTGCTGGTGATGCTGCTGCTGCTGCTGCTGATGATGATCCTGCCTGCAACTGCTGCTGCTGGTGGTGGGTGTGGAGGAGCAGCCCCTATAAACTGGCAAGCCCCTCTGATGAAGGCCCATCTGGTCCCTGCAAAGGAGGAAGAGGCCGTATGCGGGAACGAGGAAGAGGCAATACTCCATTGAGAGGAACACGAGGATGAGGTGCTGCGAGTGGCTGAGAGAGAATGACTATCTGTGGCGGAAGGACACCGGCTGTCACAGGGACACCAAAAGGAAGCAGGCTGCTTGGAGAGAGAAAGTCGGAGAGTCTGGGCTACACATCGAGGTGCTCCTTGGTTGATGGAAACATATGCACACTCTGGTACGGGAAGCCTTGCACATCAAGCAAATCTGGCCAGGCCCACGGTTAAGCTGACGGACACGCAACCTATGTCATGGCAGGTGCAGCTTCCTGGAGGGTGAGATCCACCACCGAGGAGCAGAGCAGCAGCACACTCTCACAACCTCTCTCTCCGGCAGCCTGCTGAGGCGCTATCCTCTTCCGGCTGAGTAGTCAGTATCCTGTCTCCAGGCAGGTTTCTGTGGAGCGTGCCACAGCAGAGAACTCGCGGACAGGTGTTTTAACCATGCGTGGAGTGCGGGAGGACTCCCTGGTGAGTGGGAGAGAGGAGACGGCACTTCCACCACAGCCCTACCTGCCTATCCAACCTCCCAGCTCCACCTCCCATCAGAAAGAGCCAGAGAGCCAGAACAGGAGGCAGCAGCCACACTGTCCTTCTGGAGATCAGGGACACCATCCGGAGCAGCATAGATTCTCCTCTCTCGCTGTCCACACCGCTCCTCATCCTCCAACCGCAACCCTACTCACCTATCGTTCAACCAGCACCTCACGGACCATGGCAAACCCCATACCAGGTGGCTGAAGGACCGGAATTCACCGAAGCTGCTTCCAACAACCTCCAGAACCTCACGTAGGCACGCTCGCCCCCCACCCAAGTCCATGGTCTGCTCCTCCATCCCCAGCGTGCATTCTCCCATTCCAAGGCTTCCCACAGCGCCTCACCTACCAAGCTAACGGCTACCAGGAGGTCAGCAGCACAGCGCAGCAGCCTCCCATTCACAGCACAGCAGTCATCGGGCGACACCTGTCTGCCACCGGTCTACCAATCCGCCACCAGATGCCACCCACACCAGTGATGCATATCCAGCTCCACCGCAACTGCAGGGCAGACAGCCCCACTACAATCATGCCTCCTTTCCTCCACCCCACAAGCCAAGCCGCGGCCTCAGGACAATCTGTCCTCGGTACTGGGGCCTGACCACCACATGGCATGGGAAGGAAGCTCTCAACATCAAACGGGGGCTGAGCCAGCTGTCCGGAGCTTCCTCACAACATCACTCCATCACCTGTTGTCCTCTCGGGCCAGGCAACCCAGTGGGGCTTGCAACCAAGCATCTTCCAGCATAGCAGCCACTCTCCACAGCACCCTTGGACCTTCACCCTGAGACATAACCTGGAACCCTTCACCCTCCGAGTGACGCACAGAGGAGTGCCAGAGACTGGTGGCTGACCTTTACTCTTTATTTGGACATCATTGACTTGGGCAGTTTTTCTTTTAACAGCTGTGATTAATAAGAGGTTTTATCTTTTGGCTTCATACACGTTGCCTCATTTTTTTATTAAATAAAGTCTTGTGGAAACCTTTTAGAAATGGTTTATAGGCTTTGCATGTTTGTGGATGGGTAAAGGATAGCAAGTGGCGATGGGCAGGCGATACCTTTGGGATTGGTAATAGCTGTGGGATAGATAACCTCCAGTGCAAGCATAGTGGGTTGTATGGTCCACCTCAGGTGGCCAATCACTATGGCCCTCTATCAATAACTAATGTTAGCATTGATCATCACAATGTCAACATAAACAAACTCTTATAAATGCCCGTTTCATTTAGGCCAAGCCCAACATACAGGCCACAAGTCTCATCCGTGTGGAGAGACGGCTGTAAGAAGCATCCATTATCATCTACACTCCTGTCTTGCCCTCCACTGCTCCAGCTGGGAGTTGCACCAGTGTTTCAGGATGGTTGTGCTGCTTCTCCCTTCAACGTGAGGCTGCTGTTGGGGCTTTGCATATCCTCAAGTGTCTATCAGGTTTCCGCTCCTGCCTCCATTCCCCAGGCTCCCATGTCCCCAATTGCCTTGTTGGAGGTCCACGTAGCCGGTTCTGCCAAGCTGGGAAGCGGGTGCGCATGAGATTGTGCAGGATCAGCACGCTTCCACGATCCCTCCTCACGGTCTCTGGCTTGTGCTGCATGGTGGTGAGAAGTACCTGGAACCCTGTTGCCATGAATGCCAAAGGCATTCTCCACCACCACGCCTTGCGCCTGGACAGCCTGTAAGTTGAAGATCCCTCTCTTCACGGGTGAGGAGTCCTGGAAGTGTAGGGCTTCATGAGGTAGGTTCTGAGGGAGAAAGGGTCATCCCCCACCGATGAACGTAGGGGCACATCTTGCGTGTTGTTGGGCAGGGGTCTGGAATCTGGGGAAGCCCATTGATGAGGTGTGCATCCAAGCCCGTCCTTGAGGTGACTAGCGTTGTATACCTGGGCATTCTGAACATGAAGCGTTTGCCTGAAGCATCGAACTGTACAGTCACTGTCGTCAGCATCGACCATGCGAAGAGGACGATGCTCGAAGAAGCCGCTTGTAGTTGAATAAGTGGACCCGACTTGGCTGGAGCTTTGCAGGCCACGTTGCTTTCCCATTGCTATGGGCTTCCAACGGTTGTGGGGAAGTTCCGAACCCTCTGATACCGACTGCTCTTGCAACTTTCCCAGCCTTCTTCAAGTGGGAGGGCAACTGGAGGGAGCTCTCTATGGTATTCTTCGATGATGGCCTGCACAGCGTCCACTTTCCCTTGACCAAAGTGATGATGGTGTTGTGTGGCAACCCCCGCCCATACTGCATGCTACTGTAGGTGGTTCCTGAGGCCAGTGTGCATGAGTCAGTGCCACCTTGAGCCCAGGTTCAAAAGGCTGGGCCGGAAGTTGGTGTTCCTGCCTTGGTGAACCTGGGTGTCAGCCTGCTCCACAACTTCGTCATAACATGCTGGAGGCATCCTCATGAAGTTCTGGAATGCACGAGGGTCTTCGTCTGAGCTCACCATCAGCTTGTTTTGTTACAGTCCGTACTCTGCTCTTCTCCCGATCCATCTTCGGACCAGACGCTTCTTGGCCGCTTCCTTTTCTTACCGTAGTAAGTTCACAGAGCCCTGTAGATGGCTTCGGCACTGCTGCAGAAGGAATGGTGACTTAAAAAGGAGTTTGTTACGATCATGGTGGATCAATGACTGGATGCTGTGGAAGAGGAAGAGTCTGATGAAGGCTGGCAGAGGTCTAGCAACAGGTGGGTCCTGCCTGGTCTTGAATAGTGGAGCATGGCAGGTGAGTTGCTCCCCCGTTTAATAGGCAGTGGTAAGGTTTTCCCTATGGTGTCCTTTGCATCCTCTAGAGCATCCTTAATACGAGATACAGTCCCCCCCTCTGCGAACTGTTTTTCGCTGTTTTGAAATGCTTTGTTGCGAGCTGCATCCCTTTCATCCTTTCTCCGTCGTGCTACTAACAGCTTGCCGCGTCCGTTCGCATCCCTTCCGCTTCCGTCGCTCCTCTGAGTCCAGGCGGATGCGAGTTGTGCGGATGCAGAAGCGGATGCCTAGCGGATATAGCGGAGCGTAACGGATGCAGAACGGATGTCCCTCGTATGCCTAGCGGATGCAGAACGGACGCATTGGATAGATTTTCCGCTCAAAAGTTTTGAGCAGCTCAAAACTCCTCTGAGCGGATGAAACGTCAATAGACGGATGCTGGAACGGATAGAGAGGAGCAAAACGGAGGCAGTGAGTACAGAACGGAAGCATCACGTTAACCAACGGATGGCAAGTGTTTTTCTCCGTTTTACATCCTCTTTCCATCCGTTTTGTGCAGTGTGACAGGGGCTTTAAGTGGGCATCTTAATGTAAGGATAATAATCTCTAAAACCTAAAAAAAATCTTAATTTTTCTAATCTTTTCTCCTTTAGGGATGAAAGTGATTGGCCTAAATTTACCCAGTTGATTTTGTGTCTAAGAAGAGACTAACACACAACAGTCTCCCATTTCTGTTCTTAACTACTACATCAAACTGGCTGTTTATTAGAACAAGGATATCCCATCTATTGTTTATGTCTATGGTAGCAAAAACTGTTCAGAAATAAGGTTTTATCAATAGCTTTAGGTAAAAAGAAAAAGGGGGGGAGAAGCCCTTGTTTTTCCTAAGTCAACTCATCACTACATCACTCATCATCACGACAGCACAGTGGCTTTCATCCAAGCATAATTGTCTTCACTTTTTTGGCTTTTATATTACTCTTATACCTTTAGGAAAATTAGCATTTTTTCAATTCATCAAGTTATGCTAAATGCTGTAGTTTATTAGAGATTTTAATGTGTTTTTTGTTGATTCAATGAATGAAGTTAAAATTTTATCTTAATGACTGTCTGTTGTAGTGATGTATATACTGGTACATAGTATTTCTATTTTATTAACTTCATTTTGACTGCTCTGCATTTTGCAAAAGATCAATATTTTGCTCTCTATATGTATGTAATCTATAGTTAAAACTGTGAGCTGTAAATAATCAAAACTTAGCATTTTATGGGTGAATGTCAAGATAGAAATATATGGTTTTGGGCATTGAAAACAGTTTAGTTTGTTCATAGCACAGAACCTGTCAGCAGAGAACAATTTATAGTCTGTGCCATTCTTCACAGCTGAATGGAGAAGAGATGCCTGTTCATTGGAACACAGCAGCTGCACCCTGTTTAGCTACTCACATTAACATTTTGTTTTTTTAATCAAGACTAGCACAGTTCTGTTAGTTTTCCATGACAGCCATCAGCACTTGCAGGGCAGCTGTTTGGAATATAAACAGACGTTTAAAAAAAAGATTAATTTACAATAGGTTGTAAAAATTACAGCCTGATATTATTATGATACAAGAAATATTGATTTTACCAAATCTTTTTCAGATATTCCATCTTTTTCAGAGGATTGAATAAGGTTATACTGATGGATCTTCAAATAAATAAACAAATGGCATAGCTATAATATTAGCAATCTTAAAATCAATGGAGTATGAATATTGTGATAATAAAGGATATTTTATTTCTTAATATTTAACAAAGCTTCTCTTAAGTCCTATTAATTTATTCTGAAATATTTCATAAATATTTTGCAAAATTCTGTAAGTTTCAGTACCTTATATGTATGGCCAATTATAATGAAATTTAAGATTTTCATTTGTATTTCAAAAAACTCGTCTTGATTTTTTTTCAAAATTGGAAGGTATTGTAAGTATATATATATTGGAATTCAAATGAAGTAAATTGACATTTTTTAAAAACCAAAGCATGGATAACATATTTTGTTCATGTATACATCAAAGCTGTTTTAAACTACATCAGTTTAGATTTTTATTTCTTTTGCTACACTAGATCATATTATGAATTATTTTATAGGTTCTGTTGCAATTTCAAATCATATTGATTCTGATTTTGGAAATTATTATGAATTAGCTAACTTTAGATGGTACATGAATAGTTCTGTCATTAGACTGCAAGGCTAAAATAATTCCTTATTCTGGACAAATAGATTTATTCTTTTTCTAAATCAGTTGGGTTCAGCTAAGACTTTAGGTTTATGGGACATGTTTAAGGGGATTCCTTTTTTTGCTTCAGCAAAAAAGAGCCTTAAAGATTCCAACTTTAAACAGTTGGAACAGATGGTTAGGTATTTATTGTTGTTTTATGCTAGACTTCACAGATGAATCATATCAAGCATGATTTTAATAGCAAAATTTTAATTGGGGCTGTTATATTCAGAACAATTTGAATATTCTTTGTCATATATGAGGCAGTAGAGAGAAAGGTGACAAGCTGGCCAGTCACCCCAATCCAAGTAATTCAAGACTTGGCCCCCTTCCAACTCTTGGTAAAGTAAGGGACTGCTTCCAACTCCTCATACTTGCTATCTTCCCATCCCTCTGCACTTTTGGCCATCCTTCATCCTTCCTTGGGGGGCAGAAAGACACAACAGAATCATGTGCTTTGCAGCTGCTTGCCATTCTGCAGCTCAAGAACTTCTTGGCATGCTACAACTCTGAGGTTGCAACAAGTCTCTGTGTTACAGTTGGAAGCCATGGGTACCCCAGACCCCTTATGGTAGTATAGTACAAAACCATCAAACTCCAAGAAGCCTCAATAGTGCAATACAAATGTCCCAGTTGCCCAAGAAGCCCTAGCAGAACAGAGTGAAGCTGCAGAAAGAAACAGTTGTAAAATTTGCTGTTGTTAATCTCGAAGTCATGTCTGATCCATTGCGACCCTATGGACAACCTTCCTCCAGGCCTTCCTATCCTCTAGCATCCTCCGTAGTCCGTTAAGCTCACACCGACTGCTTCGGTGACTCCATCTAACCTCATTCTCCGTCATCTCATTATGCTATTGCCCTCAATTGTTCCCAGCATTAAACTCTTCTCTGGTGAGTCTGCCCTTCACATTAGGGGGCCAAAGTATTTGAGTTTCATCTTCAGAATCTGGCCTTCTAAAGAGTAATCAGGGTTGATGTCCTCTAGGACTGACTTGTTTGATTACCTTGCAGTCCAAGGGAGCTTTTTCAGCACCATAGTTCAAAGGCCTCAATTTTTTGGTGCTCAGCCTTCCTTATGGTCCAACTTTCGCAGCCATACATGTCAATTGGGAAAACCATAGCCTCGACTGTATACACTTTTGTTGGCAGGGTGATGTCTCTGCTTTTTAGTATGCTGTCTAGATTTGCCATAGCTTTCCTCCCTAGGAGCAAACATCTTTTAATTTCTTGGCTGTAGTCCTCATTCGTGGCAATCTTGGAACCCAGTAAGATAAAATCTGTCACTAGTTACATTTCTTCTCCATCTATTTGCCAGAAATTGAAAGGGTGGATGTCATGATACTAGTTTTCTTAATGTTGAGTTTCAAGTCAACTTTTGCACTCTCCTGCTTTACTCGCATCAAGAGGCTCTTTAGTTCCTTTTCACTTTCTGCCATTAGAGTGGTATCATCTCTGTATCTGAGGTTGTTGATATTTCTCAAGTTGGAATCACAAGTTGGTAATCTTAATTCCAACTTGTGATTCATCTAGACCACCTTTCTCATGATGTGTTCTGCATATAAGTTAAATAGTATACAGTATACAGCCTTGCCAAACTTCTTTCCCAATTTTGAACCAATCAATGATTCCGTGCCCAGTTCTCACTGTTGCTTCTTGACCCTCATATAGGTTTCTCAAGAGACAAATAAGATGGTCTGGTACTCCCATCTCTTTAAGAACTTGCCACAATTTGTTGTGATCCACACAATCAAAGGCTTTAGCATAGTCAATAAAGCAGAAGTAGATGTTTTTCTGGAACTCCCTAGCTTTCTCTATGACAATATGTTGGCAATTTGATCTCTAGTTCCTTTGCCTCTTCGAAATCCTGCCTGTAGGTCCACATACTACTGCAGACTTCAGCAATTGTTATTTTGGAGATAGTCAAATGATGTCTCACTTAACAATTGTACCATTTAACAATGAATTTTCACTTCATATTTTGATTGAAAGTTGTAAGACTTTGAGGAAAGATTAAGTTTATTTACATAAATATTAATAGAGATTAATATATCTTTTAAAGGGGACTCCAGTGTTAATTTCATTAGATATATCATAAAGATAAATAAATCAATAAGAAAATATTTATGGCAGAATAATCCAAAAGATCTTAGGCTAAATTGTGATTACTTTATGAGGATGCCCAAAATTGGGAGAAATTTAGTCATATCTTTTCCAGCTAACGAGTTTTAATAAAAGGCATTAGATTTAATAATACATCAGTGAAGACTTTCCTGCCGGTATCAGTCCAGTGGTGATTTATTTCCAGGCTAACAGACCATGGTTTTATTATTTGGTATCCTGATAGTGCTAAAGATATCAGCCACAAAACATAAAGATAGACCATGGCACATTAGCCTGGAAGGTCATTACCATTTAATAACATTCGTTAGCCAGAAAAGATGCTACTAGACTCTTCCTGATTTTTAGCTATCATATCTAGACTAACATATCTCTGGCAATTGTATTCACCCAGATTTAATCAACTACAGTATATAATTGAGCTTTTATCTTAATATCTGTATTTTTTTCTGATTAAAGCATCTGATAAGAGATTTACTGTGTTCCATTCCAGCCTTAGTGATGAAAGCCATCTGGGTGACTTTGGATCAGTCACTTTCTCAACCCAATCCACCTCATAGGGTTATTGCTGTGGGCAAAATAGGAGGAGGAAGGAATGTATGTTTACCACCTTGAGTTGTTTACAAAACATAAATGTAGGATATACATTCAATAAATAAATTGTTTTACTCTGTTGGAAAACAAATGTGTTACACCTTTGAAATTGTGACAATTATTAGGGTCTAAGAATATTGAACAGGATCTTTCTTTTTTATGTTTGGTAAGCAATTATGATTTGATTGTGAAACACATGAGAGGTTAACATTATAGTACAATGTCTCTAATTTAGCCAAAGCATTGCAGCAGAATATTTTCCTGAAAATAATTGTGCTAAATAAGAGTTTAATAGTTTAAATTAATTTTTGACAGTTTTAAAGATTTTTGGATATTTTAATTTCAAATACACTTAGCAATATACAAAGCTGAAACATATATGAATGAAATAATGTAGGCCAGATTCTTTAGTACCGAGTCACTGAATGCAATTTTACCTTTCTTAAGAGATGCTATGCTGAACAAATCAAACCAATTTTATATGGTAAAAGTGAAATAAAAATTACCATTGTACTTCTTTTTCTACTTCTTTATCTATTTATCTACTTATCTATTTATCTACTACTTTATCAAACAAAGAAATAAAAAAAATATTATTAAAGATCTTCAGGATTTTTCATAAAATATTTAAAAAGGAGCAGACATTAAACTTTTCATATTGGCCATGTAAGACATTTGAAACATTTTTAACATATCTAATTTGATCTTATTCTGTTAGAGCTTTTTTGGTTTCAGATTAGTATTGTCCCAAAGGTGCTTAATCTGGAGGCAACTGGACTTCTTGGTTTTTTGGTTTTTTTTGAAGATGTTTTGCTTCTCATCCAAGAAGCTTCTTCAGTTCTGACAGGATAGTGGAGAATGGAAGGGTTTATATTATATTCCTGTCAGACCTGAAGAAGCTTCTTGGATGAGAACAGAAATGTATTGAAAGAAGAAAAATCAAGAAGTCCAGTTGCCTCCAGAATAAGCACCTTTGAGATCACCATGACCTGGATGACTGAGAATCTCTACAGTAGGGGTGTCAAAATCAAGGCCCGTGGGCCGGATTCTAGCCTGTGATGTAGTTGGATATGGCCCATGGGACCATACTAGTCAACCCAATGTAAAGAGGAAAAATCAGGCTAGCATGGCTTTGGTCCAGTCTATCCAATGCAAAGAGAAAACATACCAGCAATTTGGGAAGTGACATCAAGCTGAGCATGCCCACCCAGTTGGCCACACCCACCCAGTCAGCCATGCCCAGCCGGCTCCGTCGACCTGATGCAGCCCTCAATGCAAATGAGTTTGATACCCCTGCTTTACAGACTTTTAGCCATTCAGACTAGTATGCTTATTTGAAGAAATATTTATTTATATTTATTTATATTTAAAGTTTCTTAACCCCCCCATCATCATCAAATACATTGAACAACATTAAACAATTCCTATGTGATCTTGATTTATATTTCTAAAATATTGAATTTGTCATCTTGTGAAGACAAGATGGGGGATACAACGTTGGAGTACAACTAAGTACTTAAATGGTAAGAAAATAATCTTCCAATTAAAGAAATTGATCTAGGATGTGATATTGCTTTTAATGTTTGAAAAATCTCTAGGCTCTAAAAATGAAGTAACAAATTATATTTCTGTATGATTAAAAATTAGTGATAAGCTTAACAATGAAATTAATTGCATATTGATCTTAAGCTTATATGGATATTTTGTTTTTGTTTATATTTTATGTTCAATTATTTTAACCATTCTATTTAGTTACTTTGCTATAGTATCATTATTCAATGAATGTAGTGAGCTAATTATAATAAAATGTAAAATTAAAACAAATTTTATATTTGAACTATTTTCTAAAAATATAATAGTCTTATATATTAACTTAATTATAAACAAATTCTGATGAAAGGGTGATTTTTTTAGGAATATTAAATTAATACTTGCTCATTTTGAAATAAAAAATTGTTGTTATTTCCTGAAAAGTCTTGGCAGTATAATCTCTGCTGGGCCCTTTTGATCAGTGCTGCAATGTGAGTATCCAGGTCAGGTCCTCTTTTATGATAACAACCAGAAACTTAAATCTGTCCATTTGATCTAGTCTCCATTGATAATCAAGGGCTGGATGCCTGATCTGTTCCTTCTATAGTCCACTATAAGCTCCTTGATTTTATTGGTGTTAAGGTCCAAGTTATTGTCTCCACACCATGAAAGCAACTGTCCACTTCATCTTGATAGGCAGACTCATTCCCCCCCACCTTGGGAGCTGAGCCCCACCAATGTTGTATCATCTGCAAATTTAGTAATAGTAATACTAGTATGATAGCTATTCCCAAAGTAGCCATCCCTTAGCAGTTTTTCTAAATATCAGCAGGGTTGGTGCTGAATTCATTGCAGGTGGAACACTGTTCTAAAAGAGAGAGGCAGCATGGTCCATGAGGATAGAACTTGCTTTAAAAACTGGATTCAAAGGAATCCCTTTCAATTGCATCTGATTAAAATGGCAAAAATGGCTGGTAGCAGGCAATTCTAATAATATTCAGATCCTGAGCTATGTAGGACTTTAAAACAGCGCTTTTAATTTTTTTTGGTTCTGGCTCCATTATAGTGCAATTTGTTCTAGTTGGAATTTCATTATTCTCAGCATAGAAAGTGTAGTCTTAAGCCTAGATATAATTATATATGTCTAACCTACTAGTTGGAGTACATGACAGAGGAATTTGCCCTCTTTTGGATATACTTATCACTGAATGTTTCAGATTTAAATGTGGGTCATATTATATATAAAGGAGTCTGAGAGGACAAATATTTGTTGATTATTTGATTTAATCACCATTAATTTCATGCATAAAAAATGGTGTTAAAAATAATAATCCCCTTAGATTCAGTAACTGATTGTGTCTCCTTTAATTGAAATAATGGCAAAAATTAATATACACTGTATATATACTGTGTATACACTGGAGTGCTGTCCTATCTGCCACAGGTGCAGTAAGTTAAAATACTCTCCATGGTCCAGTGGTAGAAGGTCACATTTTGCATTGATTATCAGCACTGTAGTTGTTCAATAATAAAATTCCCCAAAATATAACTTGTCTAATAATTGTGCACATAGTGTAATTAGTGATCAGTATGTCATATCATTGTGCAGTTCCATTTTGGCCATTTTTCCATGGAAATCAATTTTTACTAAATAAATTTTTTAAGATTTTCTATCATGAGCAGCTCATTTCTTCGAGATAGGTTCTAAACTTTGATTTGGCCATTCCAAAATACTGAATTCAAATCAGAAAACGTAACCCAATTTAATTCATGCAGATTCCAGACTTCTGATTAATTTGGTATGGGCCAGAGGTGTCAATCTCGCGGTCTATGGGCTAGATACATCATCCCTGGTTTAGCTAAGGGAAAAAGTTACGATACATCACATAACAATATGTCATCATAAATTTGACACCCCTAGTATAGGCTATTAGCTTGAACTCTAATTAGAATATTCCTTGTGATACCAAAATGTGTTTGACTTTAGCATGTTTTCCTAATGAATGAATAAAAATAAAAAAGCCAATATCCAGAATCATCCTGGAAGTGCAAAGGTAGAAAGTAATGCAGCGAAGTATCGGTACAATATTTTAGATTTCTACTAGGAGACACAGACTAAGGCCTGTTAGTATTTATGTAACTTATTTATAGCGTAAGTAAGCTAATTATTGATTTTCAAGTTGTAAGAATAAAGATACTGCCAGCAAATATATTTCACCTAATGTAACTCCAGTATGAAGTCTGAAAAACTAGTGATGCCTAATATAGCAAAGATTTCATGCCAGAGCTTTTTAGTAATGGTAAAGCCTAACACTGAAATAGGATGGTTAAGATTTCCTCCTATAAAGTTAAGCTTAAAGTAGAAGCTATTTCTATGCAATTCATAAAGTCAAAACAGTATTTGTCTTACCACTGAAATCACATGAAACAGGTAATTGAAAATATTGGGGCAAAAAATGACTCATTTAATAAATCTGTAGACTAGTTCTTTCAATCAACTATGTAAAAAAGAGGTGAATTCTTCCCACTATAGATTATAATTTTCCACAACTTGCTGCTACTCAAGTATTTCCATTGCCCAGTGCTGATACTGGGTTACTAGATCTAATGAACTATGTTTGTCACACTGATAGATTTTTCTTCAAAAGGTTGCTTATGAGGATTTCTAATATTTCTAAGTTGCCTCAAAGATCTGTTTCCCAACAGCACATGAACGATATTTCAGTATTCATGGATATTTTTTATTATAGCCTTATTGAAGATGAACAAAGCCAGAAACTATGTTCCAGAAAATCAGTCATAAAAATTGAGCAGAGCAATTAGATCCTATATTTGACATATTTTGAACACGTATTTCACACACTTTGGAGCTCAGAATCAAAATAGAAACATAGTCATTCTATTTTTAAAATATAATGTTCTTGATTTAAGTCATATTTAAGTAATTCATACAAATAGTATTTTATGTTTATTTTCAAAGCTTCCCTATTGTCCATAAAAGCCTTATATTACCTATATTGCAACAGTAGCAATAAATAATAAAGCAAAATAGAAACAACTGTAGCTTGAACATATGTCAGCTTTGTAAATTTTATGTAAAATATGTTCAATTTTAATATTTGCTACCATGTGCAATACTGTAACAACATAATACTTTTGTTAAGCCTGGAATAGAAAGTTGTAGAACCTATTAAAATGATCTGGGTAGAAGCTAAGAATATCCCCCCATTTTTTTTCAAGTAATTTTTCAAGAAATATATGGACATCTCTGGTTCTGAGAGGACAGGTTAGAGAAGGTATAAAAGGTAACATTTTAGATATTTTTGCTTTCCTCTGGGCTATATTGAGAGAACTGATATATCTTTTTTAAAAAAATTGATATGACTTCCAGTTAAGGCAGAATGTCCAATAAAAGTCAGTAATGGCTGCATTTATTTGATAGGCATAAGCTTTTGTTCTCCTTCAGGAGGATCATTGTGACAGTTCAGAGAACATCCTGTGCACTCCATCCTTTGAAGATGTTAATCTGTTTTGCTTTTATCATGTCAAAAATATTTTTTGTACAAATTAAAGATGAACCATGTACTAGTTCATTATCGGAGGAAAAGATATGACTGTAAAGAAAAAGCAAACAAGCTCTATCTCTTCACTCACACTTTTTGGAAATGAATCCAAAAAACTGTACTTCACTATCTAATACATAATTGTGAGAATGAAATCTTTTTGGACATATAATAAGATTTTAAACTGAACAGTAGAAAACCAATTTCTCAGTAAGACCATTATTTCATTCACATGGCCTAGTATTATCTTCAAGAAATATTTAGTGAATCAGATCTAACATCAAAAACATCATCAAAAAAGCACAACAAAGAATGTTCTTTCTGCACCAACTCAGAAAGCTCAAACTGCCCAAGGAGCTGCTGATAGTTTTACAGAGGAATTATTGAGTCTATCATGTACACTACTATAACTGTCTGGTTTGGTTCTGCAACCCAACAGGACAGACACAGACTTCAGAGGATAATTAGGACTGCAGAAAAAACAATTACTACCCACTTGCCTTCAGCTGAGGACCTGTATACTGCACGAGTCAAAAAGATGGCTGTGAAAATATTTACAGGCCCCTCACATCCCAGACATAAACTGTTTCAACTCCTTCCCTCAAAACGACACCATAGAGCATAACACACCAGAACTACTAGAGAGAACAGTTTTTTCTCCAAAGCCATCACTCTGCTAAACAAATAATTCCCTCAAAACTGTTCAACTATTTACAAAGTGTACACTACTATTACTGTTAATCCTCTTGCCACTCCTTATCACCCATCCCCTCCCACTTGACTGTTTCCTAGTATGATTTGATTGTTGATTGTACCGTATGACTATCATTAAGTGTTGTACGTTATGATTCTTGATTCTTTATGAATGTACCTTTATGTATACTGAGAGTATTTACACCAAGACAAATTCCTTGTTTGTCCAATCACGCCTGGCCAATAAAGTATTTCATTCTATTCCATTCCATTCCATTCTATTCTATTCTGTTCTATTCTATTCTAATGTTTTGTTTAAATGTCTTGAGAGAATAGGAATGCCTAGTACCAGAGAGAATAATAAAGATTTATATTGTTGGTGAGGGCACCCCATAAACAGGGAACTACCACTGAAAAACCTCCTTTCAGATAGTAGTTTACAATATCTTAGCATGAGAGAATGCCTGAATCATACCTTCCGAAAATATTATAGTATAAATACAAATATATGGGAAGAAATGTCCTGTTAGATAGTGTGATCCCAAACAATGATTGGCTTACAGTTTAAATTTGGGGCTGGAAACCATTTGGCAGTCAGTTGGTAGTCAATGAAGGTCATACGAACTGATGTATTTATATTGCCCCTTCCTAGTCAGTGTGTTTCACTGGAGCACTTTCTGCCAGCTGAAATTTTTAAATCATAGGGAAGGGCAGTTATATAACATATAGCATAGCTTCAAGAAGAGTTAACCTGAATATGGATCACTTTATCATTATCCAGTGTTAACTATAGTTGGTGTATCAGCCTCAGCTAGTAAAGGAGCATTGGTACTTACCTGACATGCCCTTTCTCTGTGAGCTGTGAAGAGCATCCATTGATTGGGAGATACCTCTATCGCTCGTCTGATAGGCTGTGCTTTAATTGTGAGGAGAAGCCTCCACGAGGCTCCTCCCTAGCATCCCCAGTTTTGGCGAAGTCAAAGTGATGAAAACTTTGCTTCATCCTTTCTAATACTTGGCCAGAATAGCATCCCACCAGATGAAATAAGGGTAGGGAAGGATGCTCTTCACAGCTCACAGAGAAAGAGCCTGTCAGGTAAGTACCAATGCCCCTTCTCCAGAGCTGTTCAGAGCATCAATTGATTGGGATATACCAAAGCTTGGCTTGTCCTTTGGGAGGGTCTCCATCTGGTTTGGATTCCCCTCTTGGTCCCTGTGGACCCTTTGTAAAACTCCTACCAAAAGAGGCAAAGACATCAATCTTATAGTGCCTGATAAATGGTGATGGCGAGGCCCAAGTTGCCACCCTGAAAATTTCCTCTATTGGCGCTTATGTGGCTCATGCTGCTGATGTTGCTGCACTCCTGGTCGAATGAGCAGTGATGCCGCTGGGTACAGGAAGAGACTATGTCTCATAGGACTTAGTAATTGTGGCTCTCAGTCACCTACTGATCATTGAGGAAGAGACTTTGTGCCCAATGGTGGCCGGTTGAAAAGAAACGAAGAGAGCCTCTGTTTTCCTACAGCACACTGTGTGGTCTAAATAAATGCATAGAGCTTGTCTCACATCTAGTCTATGCCATTGGTGTTCCAGAGTCTGTGTCGGTCTCAGACAAAAGTTCAGGAGCACCAGTTCCTGTGATCTATGGAAAACCAAATTTATTTTTGGAGTGAACATTGGATCTGGACAAAGGACTATTCTGTCTGCATGAAAAATACAGAGATCCTGTCTAACTGACATGGGGGCTAGTTCCGAAATTTGTCTGGGTGATATTGCTACTAAGAAATCCATCTTGTATGTTAGAAAATGGAGACTTGTGGTCTTCAGGGGCTCAAAAGGAGTTTTCATGAGTGCAGTGAGGACCTTGTTGAGGTCCCATGTGGGATAGTGATGCACCACAGTTGGACATAAATTTGTAGCACTGCATAAGAAGCTGCATATGCATGGGTGATGAGAAATGAACCTCATGTCTCCCCAGGTGATAACCGAAGCTATGGCCACCACTTGTCTTCGCAAGGTATTTGGTGGTAAACCCTTATCCAGGCCCTCTTGTAAGAACTCCAATGTTGGAGCCACTGATGGAGAGATGGGGACAATTCGAGTCTTAACACACCATCTACAGAAAATAGTCCATGTGGTATTGTATATGCAATTTGTTGAGTGCCTGGATGGTAATATGACCTTGTTTGAAATTTTTTCGCTCTTCAGACGTTGCCGCTCAATCTCCATATGGCTAAGTGGACCCATTGAGGGTCCGGAAGGTGAACTGGGCCCTGGATGAGTGAGACTCTTTCCAGTGGGATCCTCCAAGGCTCTGCTGATGACAGATCCCTGAGATCTGTGAACCATGGCCGTCTGGGCCAGTATGGAGCCACCAACAATAGTTCTACTCTGTCTTCTAAAAGAGATTCACTCTGGGAATCACCGGAAGTGGAGGGAAGGCATAAAGTAGACTTGGGGGCCAACTGCAGTGGAGAGTATTGACATTCTCTGCTCCCTGAGATGGATACCTGAAGATGAACCTCACAAGTTGTAAGTTTTGGGGAGAGGCAAACAAGTCTATGATTGGTTGACCGAATCTCAGGACTGCTTCCTGGAACACACTCGGATGCAGGTGCCACTCCGCCTGATCGACCATGGCCCTGCTCAACCAGTCTGCCTGGATGTTTGACAGATTGGATACGTGCTCTGCCTTGATGGAGAGCAGGTTGTTTTCTGCCCAAAGGCACAATCTCTCCACTTCCTTCATGAGTTGCCTTGAGTGTGTGCACCCATCTGTTTATGTGGGCCTTTGTTGTAATGTTATTGGTCAAAACAAGAACATGCTTGTTCCGAAATTGTGGAATGAAGCTGCAAAGAGCTAGGTGGACTGCTCTGAGCTCCAGCCAATTTAAACAGAGGCAAACAGAGCCAATTGCTCTGTTTTGGACCAACAGCCTTGAGCTGTGAGAGACAGGCAGTGTGCACCTCATCCAAACAGTCTGGCATCTGTTGTTATGGTAAGCCTGTGGGGGTCCCTGGAAGCTGACAAAATCAGTATATCACCAAGATAGCACTGCAGCCGAACAGGCTTACTCCTGAGATGGGCGGCCAATGCTGCAAGAACCTTTATAAAGATTCTGGGGGTGGAGGCAAACCAAATGGAAGAGCTAAGTACTCAAAATGTTGATTATTGTAACAGAAACTGAGAAATTTACTGTGAGATTGCCTAATTGGGATGTGTAAATAAGCCTCCATTAAATCAGTTGATGTTAGGACGTCACCCTCTCTGATGCTGAGTAGTATAGATTTTAAGGTGCTCATTTTAAACTTTCGATAGACTAGGAAGCGGTTTAGGCATTTTAAATCTAAAATTGCCCTCCACCCCCCTGAATTCTTTTGTTTTGGAACAACAAAAAGATGGGAGTAAAATCCCTGCCCTTTTTGATCTAGTGCCACCGATTGAATGTCTCAGACCTCCCGAAAATGAGAGATAGCTACTTCCATAAGAGACCCTTTAGCGGGGTCTCTAGAGGAAGAGCATGTCATGAAAAAGTTCGGAGGTGTGCACTGAATTCTAGGGATAGGCCAACTCTGATGGTATCTCTGATCCAGGCATCTGAAGTTGAAGAATCCCAATGGTCCGCAAAAAAATTTAAGTTTTCCGCTAATAGGGGCATCAGAATTGGGTCTATTTGGGGTATAGGAGTGTCCTATTTCCTGCTCCCAGAAAAGGTCTCTTGGATTGCTCTCCCCTCCTGTTCCTATCTCCAAAGTTGGATCTTTCCAACCATTGGCCTGGCCTAAATCTTGAGAGTCTTTGGAATCTAAGGGAAAAAGGGCCCTGATAGAAGGGTCAAAAGGAGCCCCTCTGAAAGGATTGGTTGTTTCCATTGTCTGATTTGCGAAAAAGAGAGGGGAGGATCTTTTTCTTGGTTCAGGATTTTTTGAGCAACAGATCAAGGGTTGTTCCAAACAATTTGCCCCCCATAGTGGGAGATGAGGCCAGCTTCCACAAGTGTTTAAGACCATGTCACACTGGCCAATGGATGCAAAAAGGACACAGCAGATGAGCAAAATGTTCCATCCGTTGTTATCCGCTCTC